>VBSM01002217.1:47075630-47098099 GCA_008086735.1 Cheirogaleus medius
TGCCTCACTTTGGATAATGGGCTTAAGCTTAATCCAGGATAGTATAAGCGGTGCCAGCTTGCTGTCGTTTCTTAGAATTGAGTAATATTCCATTGTGAACATATACCACATTTTAGTTATCCACTCATGAATTGACAAGTACTTGGGTTGTTTCCATGACCTTGCAATAGTGAATTGTGCTGCCATAAACATTCGGGTGCAGATGTCTTTATAATAGAATGAATGTCTTATGCTCTTTTGGGTAGATGCCCAACAATTCTATTGCTGGGTTGAATTGTATTTCTATTTCTAGCTGTTTGAGATATCTCCAAATTCTTTTCTACAAAGGTTGCACTAATTTGCAGTCCCACCAGCAGTGTAAGAGTGTTCCTGTCTCTCCACATCCTCGCCAGCATTTGTTGTTTTGGGATTTCTTGATACAGGCCATTCACACTGGGGTTAGGTGGTATCTCATTGTGGTTTTGATTTGCATTTCTCTAATAATTAGAGATGTTTGCAGGCCATTATTCTGTCTTCTTTGGAGAAGTTTCTGTTCATTTCCGTTGCCCATTTCTTGATGGGGTTGTTTGATTTTTTCTTGTTAATTCTTTTGAGTTCTAGATAGATTCTTGTTATTAGACCTTTATGAGAAGTGTAGAGAGCAAATATTTTCTCCCATTCTGGGAGACTATCATGTTTTCTATTTGTTTTATAAATTCTTTGCTTCTTTCTTTTTCTCTGTCTGCTTGTCTTTGTGGTTTGGTGGAATTCTGTCATATTGCCATGAAATTCCTTTCTCTTCCTCTTTATAAATGAAGTTTTATTGGGCCATATCCACACTGGTTTCTTTCTCGTGTTTTGTCAGTTGCTACTTTCCTAATATAGGAGTGAAGTTGAGTAGTTGAGACAGACACTATGTGTCCTGCAGAACCTAACATATTACTCTCTGGCTTTTATAGAGAAATCCCCAGTCCAAGATAAACCCTAGTCCCACTATTGCTTAGTGTGGATTCAGTAGATTCACAAGCTAAGATTTGTTGAGGACTATTGTGTGTTGGGCATTTTTCTTATAGCTTTATTCATCTCATTTATCCCTCACAACACTTTCATGAGATAGCTGCAATTTTTATCCTTCTTTGAAAGATAAGCTGAAGTACAAAAGTGTTAATAACTTGCTCTTAATTCACATAGCTATTAAGTAATTAATTTGAGATTTAAACCCTGGCAGTGTGATTCCAAAGACTATGTTTCACATTTTCAAATTCTCAATTTCCATCTTTCAAATAGGAAAACTAATACAATTTTCATCAAATTTGCTAAAATGTGCCAAGTGCTTGGAATAAAAATAATACTTTTAATAGGTTAGTTCTTTATTTCTTTTTTCTCAGCATGCCATTATTTTTTCTAAGAATCTTCTGGAATACTGCTAAAATACAAAATTGAGATTCTGGACCTAGAGATTCTAGAAAGCAGGCTAAACATATACTTTATGAAAAGTATTCTCAGGTTATTTCAATGCATGCCATCAGAGTGGCACTTTGGGAAATCCTGGGCCATTGAGGATATTAAGGGGGGGGAGAATATTCTATCCTCCAGAAAGAGAGAGAAAACTTGTGTACATAAAGACATAACCACTATAATGAATGCAAAAATCTGAGATTATGAACAAGTCCTATGGAAATTCAAAAGAGAGAGAGCTTATTGTTGGAATACGGTTAAAATTATGAAATAAGAAAAACCACAAAAACACATAAGAGAGAAAAAGCAAGGAGAACTGGTTAAAATATAAGCTTCCCTTAAAGAGTGAATAAGCCAATGAAAAGTATGTAGAAACTGACTTGAGGGGGTATTCATGTCATAAGACACTTCTGAAAATTTAGGTTGGCTGAGGAAGGCAGGTGTCAGTCACAGGGACCCTGCACAACAAGCAGCCATGGTTCTTGCTCTCAAGGAGTTCACAATTTAGTCAGAACCAATGATGCAAACAGTGATTACAATACAATATCAAAAGTTTACTAGCAAAAATATAATCAACCTTACATATCATTAAAGAAGATGCACCAACCAACTCAGCTGGGGGGAAGCCAAGTAGGTTTTACTGAGGAGTCAACATTTCTGATGAGAAGGCAGATGGAACATAAAGACCATAAGATGCAAAATAGCAAGAGAAACCAAGGGACACAAATTGTGAAGTTCATTATGATATTAAAAGACAATACATAACATTTCGACCAAAATGTGACCTAAAGGCAGAAGGCATAGGTATCTATGACCAAACAATTTTGATTTTTATAGATATGGTAATTGCAAAATGTATTTCAAATATGTATGTGTGCATGCACCACCACATACTTGCAGAGAGACACTCACTCTTACTGTATAGGCAGTGCACAGTCACCATAGTTCCTGGTTTTAGGGAAGTGGGTGGTATGGGATGGAATGACCCCCCCAAAATTTATTCATTCTTACAGCCTGTAGTTCAAAGTTGTACTGTAATTCTTCATGCAGGATGAGCTCAAAATCAAATGTGAAATTTTTAAACAATACAAATGACTAAAGAATAAAGTTAAATGACTGTATGATAACTTTTGTAATACAAGTACCTTTTATCTTTGGCCTAATTTCCAAAGATTAGCATCCTTCAGTGTCTTTTTCCATCTTCCCTTTCTCACCCCTTCCTTCAGTCTTTTGAAGTATTTCAAATATAAAATTTAACATTACTACCAAGTTTAGTCAATTCTCAACATTTTGACACATTTATATCTTTTAGTCTTAACATTAAATGACATCTTAAAAATATAGAACTAAAAGCTCTCTTTATATGCCTCCCTGATCTTTCCCACTCTCTTTCTTCAGAATTATCATTGTACTCTATTACATTAGTATTTATCACTCCTAAAAAGTTTTGAAAATTTTGCTGTATGTTAGGTAGCTTTAAATAATATATAGTGCCAATTACATATTTTAAAATTTATAGTACTATTACATATATAATTCTGAAGAATGTATTTATATTTTAAATTATGTTTTTAGGTTTATTCATGTTGAATTATGCAACTCTAGCTTGTTAATTCTAACTTGTTCTCTAATATTCCATTGTGTGTCTATACCATAAGTTATTAATCCATTTTCCTGGCAAAGAATGGTTTGTTTTCAATTCTTACCTATGACAGATCATATTATAATGAGTATTCTTATATGTATTTTTTTGTGCATCTGTGTGGATTTTATTAATATCCAGGGCATGGTTCTCCACCCCGACTATAGATTGCAATCTTTCCATCCTCGCCTCAGTTTCACCCATAGACATTCTTATGCATTTGTTCTGGGGAAGGGTTTAAGTGTTAGTATTAAAGAAAGAAATAAAGAAACAAAAATCACTTTAGGCAATTTTAATTCATAGTTATAACTGAGAATCCAATGCTAACCCAAGAGCATAGTTGCTGGGTCATAGAGTATGCATATTGTCAAGTTTGCTATATTTATTAACAACTTGTTCTTTCCTAACAGTGTATGTGTGTTTCTGTTAAACTACATCCTCACCAGTACTTAGATTGGTTTCTTTTTACTTTTGTTTCTGTTTTTGTTAATCTAATTAGTGGAAATGGTATGTAGTTTTTAATTTTGTAATACCTGGATTACTACTGGTATGAGTTTTGTTTTATTTTATTATACATCTTAATTTCTACTACTGAGAACTTTCTATTTATTTGTTTTGCTTATTTTTCAATTGGATTGTTAATCTTCTTCTTTATTTAAATTTTTAATATCATTCACACATTTTTCCTTTATCAATTATATTTGTTACTGATATTTTCTTCAAGTATATGACTTTTTTCTCTTTGCTTGTAGTAAATTTTTTCATGCTGAAATATTTATTTTGATATAGTCAATTTTATTCATTATTTTTCTTCTGGCTTGTGTTATTTATAATTTCCTTTAGAAATTCTTCCCTATACTGAGGTGATAAATACATTCTATATTTTCTTCTAAAAGCTTAAAAATTTAGCTTTTTACTTTTAAAGTGTTAATCCATATGGGATTTTTATTTGCATAGCTACAAGTGCATTATAGTGGCTGGAGTTTAAATGAAGAACAGATAGAAGCAAAATATGAGGCTGGAGTCCTTTGTGTTAGTGGTATAGAGGGTATTAGAGGAGAAGCAGTTTGCAAAGTAAGTTGTACTGTTTAGGATTTAGTTGGACTATTTAGTTGGCAAGGTTTGGGATATGTGTTAGTTTTCTGGGGCTGCCATAATAAAATACCACAGACTGGTTGCTTAAACAACAGAAATTTATTTTCTCAGGCTGGAGGCTCGAAGTCCAAGATCAAGATGTTAGCATGTTTGGTTTCTTTTGTGGCCTCCCCGCTTGGCTTGCAGGTGGCCATCTTTTCACTTTGTCCTCTCACAGCCTGTTCTCTGTGCTTGCATGTCCCTGGTGTCTCTGTGTGTGTTTGAACTTCCTTGTGTTATAAGGATATCAGTCAGATTGGATTAGGGCCCACAATTATTTTAACTTATTCACCTCTCTAAAGGCCCTAGCATCAAATGCAGTGACATTCTGAGGTACTGGGACTTAGGGCTTCGACGTGTAAGTTTTAGGGAGGAAACATTTCAGCCCTTAACAGAATATATTGAGTTTGCTGTATTTTTAAGGACAACTTGACATCTAAACATCTCTTAGGCAGCAGTTATGGTAGTTCACAGCTCTCAGAAAGCAAAAGTGGAAGCTGCTAGGCCTCCGAATGCTACGCCTGGAATTGATTCAGTGCCACTTCTGCTTCATTCCATTGATAAAAATCACAGGGCCAGCACGAATTTTAGGAGAAGAGAAATAGAATCCATTTCTCCAAGGGAGAAATAGCATTCGCATACAGAAACAGAATTCTTGGTGGCCATAACTTCAGACAATCTACCACAGAGACTGAGAAGGGATTACAGAGGTAAGAAAGGCACGATGGGAGAGTTAAATCTCAGATTCCATGGAAGGACAGTGGTTTGAGAAACAAGCAATCTAAAGTGCCAAACATGGCAAAAGCCTCTGGATGTGGCAGTCAGTCAGTATTTGGTAAACTATGAGATTTGGGGGATGTGGTAGGTCATGACTTTGCATTTTAGGATTTAAATGCAATGAAAATAGAGGGGGTAAAAGAATGAGCAAAGAACTACAACTGTGCATCACTAAGTGAATAGAAGAGAAAGGGGAGAAAAGGGAGATACAGGAAGAGAAAGTCTGAGTGGTGTAGGGAAATGAAAAAGAGGAAGAGAGTAATTATGGACATCTCCATCTCAGGGAGACATACAAAACCTCCTGCAAGACCCAGGACCTGTTTTTTTTATTTGAGTTGTCATCTTGTCTGATCTCTCTCCTATGATGATGTAACTGTCATATGAGATGAAGTCTGGCCCTGTTTTAGAAGATAATGAAGAGCAATTTCTCACTGAAGACTTCCTTCACTGAACAGCAGATGACTTGCAGAAAGATCTTATGTTCGTGTGGTGTCTTTTGGTTGGGTTGATTGTTTTCGGATGGAGAACTCACCTCACAGAATCTACCAGAAGAGTCTTTGACAGGGATTGGTAAATTAGTACACACGGTCTAAATCTGACCTGCTGCCTGTTTTTGTAAATAAAGTTTTATTAGAACAAATCCACCCTCATTTGTTACATATTGTCTGTGGCTTTCCTGCCACATTGGCAGAGTTGAATAGTTGTGATAGAGACTGTGTGAACCACAAAGCCTGAGACAGTGACTATCTGGCCATTTTCAGAAAAAATTTGCCCACTATTGATCTATAATATTGAGAACTTACTTTAAAGCGTTGTCATTTTTGCTGGCAGCTAAGGCAGCCAAGAGAGATGAATTAGAAGAAAGCCTTGGTAATTGCCAAGCCACTGGTGAAGGTTGTAGAGACTAGACTGGGGAAGTACATTATTCACAATAGTCGGGCTAAATGACAGTCTTTATAGGTTGCCAGATTCAGGAAATAAAATTACAGAGCACCCAGTTCCATTTTCATTTCAGATTAAAAAATATAACAAATAATTTTTAAGTATAAATATGCTCAATGAAATATTTGAGACATACTTAGGCTAAAAAAATCAACACTGGTTTTTTATGTGACACTCAAGTTCTCTGTGGGTTCTGTATTTTCTCTAACCACCCTTGTCCTGAGGCAGCAGAGAGTAGTGCTTAGGAGAGTGGACTCTGAACACAAACCCTCTCAGTCTAAATATCAGTTCCACCTCTCCTTGGCTGAGTGAATTTCAGCAATGCATTTAGCCCTCTATGCCTCAGTTTCTTCATTTGTTATATAAGAGTAAATAATAGCTTTTGCCTCAATGTATTATCTGAGGATTAAGTGAGTTCACATACACAAAGCATTTAGACAGTGCCTGTCACAAAAATAAATGTTCTTTATGTGTTTGCCGTTACTAATCATGCAGCAAAATAAATCAGAGTGAGAGAACTCTGAATCCTCCTGGACACGAATGCTGTGAAGGAATGCAGAAACAGAGGCGGTGCTCAGGGAGGCGGGTGTCACATCAGAAACAGATGGTCTTGTCCAGTATCTGGTTAGAAGCAATCAGAACGGACTGCAGTCTCTCCTCAGAGGGTGCATTTTTAAGCATGCAGCTGATTTGAGATGCAGAACCCCTTATTCTTAAAGTATCCTGGGATCCTGGAGTGACATTTTCATTTCAAATCACTAAGCAGAAGTAATATAGTTGTTGCATAACAAGACATTGGGTAAAGTACTTTTTCTTACTTTAGTCATTATAGAGAATCTATAAATCTTAGGCAGCATTACTTTCTCTTATTGGAAGGATCCCAACTATTTCCCATCATGGATCCTGTTCTAAAAGACATTATTTGTCAGCAGTGACAAGTCATCTTGAGGGCACATGCCTTTGATATGGAGCCATGAGAAAGGCAACTTGTCTCTGTAGTCTTCCTCCCCCAAATGCATGATCCCAGTCTAATGCTTAGAATAACAGCAGGCATATTCTACAAGAGATAATTCTACAAAACATCTGATCAGTATCCTGCAAAACTTTCAAGTCATGAAAAACAAGGAAAATCTGAGAAATTGTCACAGCCAAAAGGAGCCTAATGAGACAGGACTTCTAAGTATAATGTGGTTACTAGCAAGAAATTCTGGAACTGAAAACATTAAAACCTTTTAATCTTAAAAAAAAGACCCTATTTCTTAGATTTCTCAAACGGAATGTGTTCTAGAATAACAAAAAGACTAGAGGTCATGGTCCTGATTCAAATGATATCTATTAACTAATAAAATAATTTTATAATTGTAAAAATTAGCTTATATTTTATACTTATGGCTGATTTTTCATAATCCCTTTAAATCTAGGGCATGATGTGATAATTCAGAAAGCGACAGCAACATGGAAACTAAAGTAAAAGGTACACTTGTCTCAAATAGTTAAACTAATGTTGGGACTTGGTGTGGTTCTTGCATCAGTCAGCTATGATAGGTAAGAGTAGGTTGTAAACATTTGAGCTTGCCTTGTCAGGATGCAGGAAAGGTCTAGTCAAAATGTATTCTCAAATACAGGTCTTTTCCTGTGATTTCAAATAACTTCTATTGTTTTAGAAGCCAAGGATTTTATTTAGAATTATTTTTAAAAATAATTTGCTTCTTTATTTACGAGTTGTCTAACTTTAACCCTCATTCATCTTACTGACAATTTTTTATTCACTCCCTTCTGCATATGTACATGAATAGAGCTCATTGTACAATGCTATTTTACCCATGCTATTTCAATGTTTTAGGCTTAAATAGTTCTATCTAGTAGCCACGTGCTGGGAATAAAGGCACCAACTTTCTCTTGGCATGGACTCCTTGTACTTATGCCAATATAAGGCTTTCATCTGTGCCCCAACAATAACAAATGAACCTGAAAACATACTAGGTGGTTGGGCAATATATGTCACAAATGAATGGTCCTAGACTAATGTAGCACACTCTAAATTACAGAACATTTCAGAAATCATGATGCTGAGGGAAAATATTTAGTTATTTTAAAGATTCATTAAGAATTTTAAGGGATCAGGAGTTTGGATTTATGTGTTATTGAATCACAGATAATTTGCAAATCTATCTATTTATCTGTCTATCTATAAGGGGAGAAATGTTAAAGGAGGAATATTTAAAGTAAATAAATAAGTATGAATGTAGGTAATGCAAGATTGTGCAAAGGCGTAATATGTCTCCAAGCCAACATAATTCGGTTTGATACACGATCCTTTTATTTTACAGTTTTAAAATGCATCTCACAGCCAAAACCATTCTTTACTCCTCTCCTTGGGGAAATATGCAAAGACATGCAGTTCCACACAGGCCTGCCCCACTGGAAGGTTTTTATTTCAATGCTATCAACTTCTATTCTCTCCAATCATTTTTCTTTTATTCTCAGCATCCATTGTTTCCAGTAATTCACTTGAGTGATCTGAGCATTGCTGAGAACTGTGAGAAATCTCTCTGCCTGCTGACTTTGTTGAGAATGGCTTTTTGTCAAGGAGGTTATTTCTGATTCTATAGACAATTAATAAATAAATGGACTGAAATTAAATTATTATCTCACACAATCACATTGATAAGAAAATACAATTTTATTTTTTTGCTGTACAGAAATGCCCTTAAATCATATCTGGTAACCTTGATCACTAGCACTATATGATAACAGTGTTTACTATTTTCCAGTGTGCAGGCAGAAAGGAGGCATCAGGGCAAGCTCCTGTCTTCCTTTACTCATAACCCACCTTCTTCTTAGCCAGCTATCCTGTGACAAACTTACTTTTTCTTTCCTTGTCAGTGGCTATTATACCATATAAAATATTGCACGTAATTAATACTATATAATCCATTGCATTCAATACAATGTGTGAATAAGTTAATAAGAAAAAAACTAGCAAATTGAAAGGTTGATCTCATTGTATAAGAATTATACTTCAAATATATTAATGACATCTTCTAGATTGTTACTGGGATCATTATGGCCATCAGCATCATTATCACTGATGACCATATTTTATTACTCTTAAAGTTGTAACTATATGGTGTCACAGTGGTAGATTTACTTAATTGTTATCCTAATAAGTGAAATCTACTTTTTAAAATGAATAAAAGTGACCAGATGAGATTGTCCATAAGGACAACCTAACTTATGTCTTGCCATTCTCATGCTGATTACAATACTGTGCTATTGCCTTCAGCTCACCAATCCTCTAAATAATTGTGAACCCTTTCATTTAACATCTTATATTTAGGTTATTAAGTATGAAATGTCTGAACTCCTTAAGTACTAAGTTTGACAGTTGATATTTCCGACATTTCACTTTGACACTTGCTTTATTTTTAGTGTGAAGGTACATCTTCATTCTTTCAAATGTATGGTTTGTCTTGTGATTATCTTTCAGATTTTTTTAGAGTAATTTTTGTGAAACCATGGATAGGTCAAATATTCTTGTTATTTTCGAATATGAGTTCCATTGTGGAACCAATGCAGCACAGATAGCTCAAAATATCAATGAAGTGTTTGGGAAAGATGTGGCTAATGCATAGACAGTATATCGATGGTTTGAGAAGTTCCATTTTGGTGATTTTAACCTTGAAAATGAGCCATGTGGGTGATCTGAGACCAAGGTGGATAATGATGAGCTGAAACCTGTAGGGGAAGTGAATCTATCTCAACCTCTGAGTGAATTAGCAGCAAGGTTTGACATTACTATTCCAATAATATTGGACCATTTGAAACAAATTCAACAAGATAAAGAAGCTGGATAGACAGGTTCCATATGAATTAAACGAGTGTCAGAAGAGAAATCGTCTCAAAGCTTGCCTTTCTTTGCTGTTTAGACATAAAGGTGAACCATTTCTACACTGTATTGTTACATGTGATGAAAAATGGATTCTTTTTGACAATTGCAAGCATTCGCAAAATAGTTGGTTAAAGATGAAGTGCCAAAACACAGTCCAAAACTGAATATTCGTCAGAAAAAGCTAGTCATGTCTGTTTGGTGGTGTAGAACTGGTATTATCTACTATGGCTTCATGAAACCTGGCCAATAGATTACAGTGGATATCTACTGCAAGCAGTTGGACAAAATGATAGGATGATTGTGATTAAGCAGCTGAGATTGGTCCATAGAGATAGGCCAATCCTCTTATAAGACAATGCTTGACCACATGTCACAGAAATAACACTGCTCGAACTACAGAAGCTGGACTTGGAAACTCTCTTGTCATTCCTTGTATTCACCAGAACTTGCACCAAGTGACTACCACTTCTTCCAGGCTTTCGGCCACTTCTTGCAAAGAAAAGTATTCAGTTCTCAACAAGCTGATAGAAAACATCTTTGGTGATTTCATTGCCACTCACTCTCCAGGCTTCATTGCTGCTGGCATGAACAAGCTACTGTTGAGATTGCAAACCTGTGTGGATAGTTTAGGCGCACACTTTGATTAATTGTACTGCTTTGAAATATAATACACTTTTGATTCAAAATTGGACATTTCATATTTAATGACCTAATATTAACATCAGTCAGGGCCCACATAACAAAGTATCATAGCCACTGGTTGGCTTATAAATGACAGAAATTTATTTCTCATAGCTTGAGAACCTTGAAGTCTGGGATCAAGGTGCCAACATGTTTGGGTTCTGGTGAGGGCTCTCTCCTGGTTTGTAGACTGCTGTCTTCTTGTTGGAACCTCACATGATGGAAAGAGGATGAGAGAGCTCTTCGAGGTCCCTTTGATAAGAGGACTAACCCTATTCATGAGGGCTCCACCCTCATAATCTAATTACCTCCCAAATGCCCTACCTCCTAATACCATGATATTGGGAGTTAGGATTTCAACATGTGGATTTGTGGGGGGCATGGTGGGTGGGGAGGAAACAAATATTAAGTCCATAACAATCAGCTATTTGTGTAAATGTTCTTAGAATAAATAATAGACTTGTAGACCCTTGATGTTGGAAGGGTCCTATATGTTACCCATTCTATCACTTAATATATTGTTTTTGTAAGGATGGCTTTGTCTTATGGAGGTTGCCAGTGTACCTCCAGGTCTAGAATTTTTTGTCTGTTCATGTATTGGGGGAGTAACTCCTTGGGCATGAATGTTTCATTTTACCAAGTCCTTGCATTTCAACAAATTAAAAATAAATTCTTGACATGTAAATTTTGCATACACAAAAACTGATTTGTTTGATTTACTTAATCAATGGAAATAGATAAAAAGTGTGTGATTAGATCAATGAGGTTTAAAGGAATCAATTACTTAATAAACATTATAATAGATATATTTATTAGCACTTCCTCTGTGATAGGTATTAAGGTATTTACTTGTACTAATTCATTTACTATCTTAACAACTCTATTTTATTATTTTTCCTATTTTACAGAAGATGTTGCTGAGACAGAGTGCATTTAAGTAAATTGCCCAAGGCACAAAGCTGAAAAGTAGTAAAACCAAAATTTGAACTCAGTTTATCTTATTCAAAATTTATGCTCATACATATTACATTATCTCAGCATCTATCTTTTTCCTCTTTAAAAATCTGTCAAATGCAATGGGATTTTTGCTTCATTGTGAAATGAAATTTATATTTGTGTATTGCTCGTAACTCTAGCCTTAAAAACAATGGGATTTGTGTGAGGTAAATGATGTAAGAGGTATATTAAATTAACAGAATTTACTGCCTCCCCTTTATCTTATAGTCTGTTCTGAAGAGAATTGGAGAAGAAAGCAATTAAACTATGGCTTCCTTGTGGAGGAAAACAATGATAAATATATAACAATGGTTGGGGGATGAACAGGAGACAACGGAGCCAGCTGAGGTATCTGAGAGAGGTGAGAAGGGAAGGAGAATTTTTATGTTTTCTTATTTTTTTATTATGAAAGTGATTTTATTTTTAACATTTTCTTGAGATTACATTAAAGATTTAGCTGATTATTTAAAATTTTTTAAATTTCAGAATATTACAGGGATGCAAACACTCTGGTTGCATGTATTGCCTTTGTGCCGCCTGAGTCAGAGCTACAAGGATGCCCATCCCCCCAGAAAGTTTGCATCACACCCATTAGGTGTGAATTTACCCATCCTCTCCTCCCTCCTCCCACTTGCCACATACCTGATGAATGTTACTTCCATATGTTCACATAAGTGTTGATCAATTAGTGCCAATTTAATGGTGAGTACATGTGGTGCTTGTTTTCCATTCTTGTGATACTTCACTTAGAAAAATGGTCTCCAGTTCCATCCAGGATAATACAAGAGGTATTAATTCACCATTGTTTTTTATCGCTGAGTAGAACTCCATGGTATACATATACCACATTGGATTAATCCACTCATGGGTTGATGGGCACTTGGGTTGTTTCCACATTTTTGCAATTGTAAATTGTGCTTTTATAACATGGCAGGCTAACTTTTAAAAAAGTTATCTGTAATTACCTCAACAACTCTGCAAGATAGATATAATTATTGCCTTTGTGTCAATGAGGAAATTGGGACTCATTGAAGTTAAATATCTCACAGAAAAAAATCTGACTATCACTTATGGAAATATGAAGTAAGTATACTTTTTATTCTCCCACTAAGTGCAAGTAAAAACCCTCACTATTATATATTAAACAATGTAAGAAGATTCTGAAAGGTGTTGGGAAAGATGCAGGCCAGCTTTGGAACTCAAAAACTAACATGGGGGTGAGTTCCCTGGGCTTTTTGTTCACTCATATATCTCATATTTAGAGTGGAAGATGTAGGCAAGTGGTAAATGTCAATGGACACAGACAAAAATAGCCCCCCAAAAATCTGTATTTTTAAGCGACAGGACCAGAAAAGGCGCAGCCTAGCAAGACAGAAAAATTTTAGAAAATAACTTCTCTACTATACTCAAACACCATAGAAAAGACTATAGCACCCCTCCCCCCCGCCAACCTATGCGAGCAAAGACTTAGTGAGAAGCCTAGATTTCAACCATTGCCCTGCTATAATAAGGCACTCCCATTTACCTACCAGGGTGGTGTCAGAGAATGCTGAGTATTGAAACAGGCTTTCATAAGGCACCTCACTCTTTCTCCACTGGGGTGGTGTACGAGGAAGCCCAATGGAGAGTCAGGGCTTTTACCACAATGCAACAATAACAAGACAACTCCTTGCCCCTGTGAAGTCAATGGAATTCATGTAGGGAGCAATAACGAGAGCCATTCCTATCTTTTCCAGACAGAGAGGGATCCAGCAGGGCTTTGTAGAACTCCCACACTCACCATGCAGTAATGAGGGCTACATTCCTCTGATGAAGAGAGTCAACAGAGGCCAAACGGGGACTCTAGACTTCTACTCCACTGGGCAGTAATGAGGCAGGCCCTGATCTTCCCCTACTATGATTTCTACCAGGTTGAATCCTCTTTTTTGTCTTTTAAAATTAGGAGTTGTAGTATGCTGTGTACCATATGCCTTAAGCAGTGCTCTCTAAATTGGAGTATGTTCACCCTGTGGGGGGGGGCATGCAATATGATTTACTGGGATGTATAATAAAAATGTTAGAAGTTATGTTAATGTTTGGTTATCCTATCCTTTTAAATGTCTACTGTTTTTTTTTAAGATAAGTAACATATATAGGATAGTACATATATATCATTAGTATGTAAAAATACATATATTGGGGATGTATGGCCAATTTTTTTACTGGCTGGATACATCATGTTAATGTTTGAAGACAATTGCTTTAAATCATTAACACCTAAAATCTTTTCTGACCTGAGGATTGAGCTCTGTAAAAATGGGCTGGGGGATGGGATAGATTCTCAGGAGAATGAGAAGGGCATGGACAAAAGGGAGATTGGGAGGTGCAGGTGAAAAATATGGTTTTGCCTGTGATTTGTCGAATTGGACACAGGGACATACCTAAGTAATTACTTACTCTCTACTAACTAAGGGCAGAGTTCCAACAATGACTTTAAAATGTGATTATTTTAAGCCTTCAGGCATAGGGAGAAGAGCAGTGAAGGCACTTAAGGTAAAATACATCCAAAGTACTAGAAATTGCCTACCCCACGTGAAGTCAGGTAGCATAAGGTGATAATGGAGCCGGATATCAACAAGGTTTGTTGTGGCATCTAAGTCTGACATCTAAGGAGAGATGATGCAGGCTATAAAGGTACTTCTAAAACTGAAAGTTGAATTAATTCAATCAATACATAATGTTTCTAAGCCCCAAGGGGATCATACTTGCATGACTTTTAATCAGTGATATTAACATATCTTGGGAACCTGTGGCCTTCTCATTTCAAGATTGTTCTTTTTTATGCACCAAAGGAGGCAAGAAAAGCTTCATCTTTCTCTGCTGCATCCCTTTTAATAAAAGGATTTGTTCTGTAAAGTTTGGATTCAGTCAAAAGTCAAGGGTTCAGTCTGCAGTCAAGGATTCAGAAGGCCACATGTAGGCACAAGGCTGCAGGTTCCCCAGCCTGGGCTCAGAATATGAAGTGTTACCTAATTATTTAGTGAGTACTCCTCCGCTAAGGAAGACTCTAGATCTGAGAAATAAAAACAAACTTGTTAATATAGCTTTCCTAGAAATTAAATGTAATACCACTCTCCCATCCCCACCTCCTGTCCTGAATATTCCATTTTACACTCACTAAGCAACCTTCTGTTGAAAAAAAAAATTGGGTTCCCAGTAATGTTGCCAATAAAAGCTCAAAGTTGTTGATCATTACTAGGTGCCAGACACTGTTCTGGGTGCTTGATATGTATCAGCTCATCTAATTCTTACAGCAGCACTCTGAAGTGGAAGCCATTATTAGCCCCATTGTACAAATGAAGGAATAGGATCACACGGAGACTGGGAAACTTGCTTCAGACCAAATTGTTAGTAAGTGGCAGAGCTGGGAATCACCCCGGGGCAGTCACAAATCTGAGTCTGAATTTTCAAGCACTAGAAGAGAATGTTAAGATTTAATCACTGGAATAAGGTGATTGCTGTTTTATATGAATAAATGGTCAATGAGGTATTATGGTCAGAGGTGCATAGATCAGTCTCGTGCAAAGGAAGTTAGCAGGACTTCATCACAGAAATATCTCTGCAGGTTACTATGAATGTCTCACCTTTGGGCTTGAACTGATGGGACTGTAAGGTGACTACCTTTACAAGCCCTTCCTATATGACATAACCATCAGGGTCATTCCACCAACCATTCAGCCTCTATTCTGTGGAACTTGATGATGCAAATATGTCCTATAAATTAGTTTTCTATAGGAAATGAGTTGGGATTTTTCTGGGACTTGAGTATGCAATCTTCTTTTATTGTAAACTCATTTGCTTCTTTGTTCATTCTGACTTTTGCCCCAAACAGTCTTATCTGCTGCCTCTAAGAATTCAAAAATCAGGTCTTAAAATAATCAAGTTGTTAATAGAGTAATACTAGAAAAATTGTGGGGTTTTTGTTTTGTTTGGCCCATCTGTAGGACTCAAAAATGTTTTAAAAAGTAAAGTTGATTATTTGGTAAACTTCTGATTATGCTGGGCCAGTTCTTCTCTCTGGGAAATTAGTCTTGAGAGTTGGCTTGTGTCAATTCCTACAGGCAGGAACAGCTGTTAAGCTATTTTCTTCTTGGCATTTACAAAAACAGCTTTCAAATTGTTGTAGTAGTAGTTTTGAAAGTAACATATTCTCTCTATACTCCCTCCTCTCACCAAAACCTATCTCAGGTGACCCCAGCACCATGGGCCATCCATTGTTATCTTGTAGCCTTTCAGCTTCCTTCTGGCTGGAATGATCATCTGGAGACCTGGGCTCATCAATAGGCACATTCATTAAAAGAAATAAAGCCAAATAATAAAGCCACGGTTGAAACTTCCCTGTCTTTCCCCCAATACCCCAACCCAGTCTACCTATCTGCCCTCCACCGTCCCCATTTCACAGACTTACCTAGAAAGTTTTCATATTGGGCATAGCTCAGCTCAACCAGCTTTTCCTGATCCTTTGTCTTGCCTACCTATCTTTAATCATTTCTTTCCTGACTACTCTGGTAATTGACCTTTGTCTTCCTGTACTGCCTGTTTTAATCAATCAGACCAAACAAGCTGCTCTCCCAGTTCTGGCTACTTCCACTAATTGCTTCCTGGGCATCAAAGTGACTGCTTCTCCACCTCTTGTGTTATTAAAAAATTAATTTCTCACTGCCTTCCTGTACCTAACTTAGTAAGCACAGCAGAATTTTAAAAAGGAAGGAAGGAAGGAGTGAAAGAGTGAAGGAAGAAAGAAAGGAAGGAAGAGAGGGAGGGAGGGATGGAGGGAGGGAGGGAGGGAGGGAAAAAGGAACAAAAGAAGAAAGGAAGGAAGAAGACATAAAGCAATTAATGCCTTGTCAATGACTGCTTTTCTTTTTATTTCAAAATATTAAGGGGTACAAATGTTATAGGTTACATGGATCACTTTTGTAATGCTTAAGTTGATGCCTTTTCAATAATTTGGCTGCTTTTCAAATATTTCTTCCTCTCTCTTCTCTAAGGAATATAGCTAAAAGCCATTTACTAATGTTTACAAGGAGAATACAAAAAAATTAATGAATAATACAATGTTTTGTTTTCTAGCCTTTGTTTTCAATGATGGATAATTTTAAGACCTAATATGTTAATTATAGGCATTTTCCTCTGGAAGTATTGACTATATCTGTATCAATACTGAGAAAATAAAATATAATCATAGAGATTCAAACCCATTTATATGGATACAATAGGAGCTTAAATTGATGGTAGTTAAAATAAATAAGAAATCTCAATAGTAGAAGGTTAGCTGACTCTAATTTATGAATTTGCTATTTGATTCCCTCAGTTGGGTCATTATTTCATATTAACATGTAGAAGTCAAGGTAGAATAATGTGGTCATGCCATATTACCTCAAGAAGCTTAAGACAATTGTAGGTAGTTATAAGCTTCATCATTATACCTTTTACATGAAGTTGGATAGAACTAATTTTCTTTTCTTTTCTAGAAGTGAGGAAATGAAAACAAAAATATTCTATGAGTTCACAAAACCTAAATACCAGTGTTCAAATTTGCACTTTAAATTCTCACCATTAAAAGTTGCCATGACTTGAAAGTCCAAATGTGGCAAGAAACAACACTCGTGGTGAGAAAACGTTTGTTAATATATTTATGATAGCAAATATGTCGGAGACAAGTTTATAGGAATTGAGTGAATCAAAGGTAAAGTTGCTGAAGGATTTTCTGCTTGCAAACTTCAGTCCTGGGATTCATTGAAACATAAAATATGTCTTCAAATTTGCTCCCTTCCTTTGTGTCCTATTGCCTTTCCAGGGACTTCTAAAGGAATGTTCAGCCAAGAACTATTTCAGAGAAGCAATCTTATCCAGAAAGTAACTATTCCTCATTCTCTCTCTTAAATAGAGCACAAATCCTTATTTATTCCAAATGTAGCTACTAAGGGGTAGTGGGCTCACTGGAAATTTTCTGATAAATTTATGTTGAGGCTATTTTCTAGATATGTGTTTTATAAGGAACATATTCTTAACACAGATGATTCACTATCTAATGCTGAAATGTTAGACATCTGTAGCAGATTGATGGAGGAGAATTAGGGATGTGAGAGCTTTTAGGGATTTTAAACCAAAACAAATAAATAACCCAGATAATAAACATATCCATCGCCTCCAAAAGTTGTTTTCCTTTGTTTTATTTTTCTATGTTTTTGTATACCAATAATACCTCAACAAAACCTTATCCCCCACAAAACACACACACACACACACACAAAACAAAAAACCAAAAAACAAATTGTTTCACTGGGCTTGCCATGCATACTTCTTAAGCTTTGACCAACAGTTTTGTATACTGGGTCTAGAAAGTGGTACTCTGCTAAATCATATTCAGAGTTGTGATAAATGGTTGGTTAGGAATTCCAAATGAATTACGCTTCCTGTTATAGTTTCCTTCCATAATCACGACAGGCTTGGGCATGTGACCTGATTTGGCTAATAATGGGTCACCAGCAGACATGAACACAAGCAGAGACTTGTGCTTGCACATTGTAGTTTCCTGCTTGAAGCCCAGGATGCCCAAGATAGCCTGTGGGGGAGTCTAGGTGGAGAAGAACCAAAGCAGCCTGACTAATAGCACCAGGCAACTGCCAGCCATTAACAATGTGGCCAACAGCCAGCCTCCACCTGACCTGCCAACCCACTACAACTACATGAGTGAGTCAAGTCACCATAACATGGAGCAAAGACAAGCTATCCCAACTAAGCTGTGCCTAAATTGCCAACCTGAACAATTGTAATCAGATAAGTGTTTCATGTTCTAAGCCACAAAATTTTGGAGTGGTTTGTTTCACAATATGAGATAACCAAGTAGTGTCTGCTAGAAAGTGCATTTGTAATTTCCCAAAAACTAAGTATTTTGCTCTTATTCAAAAAATTACATTGGGAATTACCCTCTTTGGGACTCAATTGGCTAATCAGTAAAATAGAAATAATATTAATATCTTTCTATTTATATATATATTTAATTACAGAGGTCATTGAGTTTATTTACCTTCTTTTTCAGCTGTAGGGACAGAAATTTGTGAGGTTAAATGACTTGGTCAAAGTTATAAGAATACTAGTTGGCAGAAATTAAATTAGCTTCCTTTGTATAAGTAATAACCAACGTAGTTTTAAATGCTATGGGATGGGATAAGAGAAGGGTAATTCATATTCCAAAATAAAAACAAAAACATGAAATATCCAGGATTGAATTCGACAACAAAGGAACAAGATTAAAAACAGGAAAATATAAAACTTTATCGGAAGGCATAAAAGAAGACTGGAATAAATGGAAAGGCATGTCAGTTTCCTGGAAAGACATGATACTGTTAAGATGCCAATTACATTCACAGTCACACATTTCATTTCAATCAACATTCTAGTTTTTTTCTTTTATTAGAACCTGAAAGGCTGATAGTGCAGCTCATCTTATATAATGATG
Organism: Cheirogaleus medius; assembly: GCA_008086735.1. NCBI lineage: Eukaryota > Metazoa > Chordata > Mammalia > Primates > Cheirogaleidae > Cheirogaleus > Cheirogaleus medius. The sequence continues at coordinate 47,094,636 of VBSM01002217.1, forward strand.
CCTGAAAATAGCCAAGGACTACGGCTAGAAAATAGAACAAGAACTTTCTGGAAAAGATAAAAAACATTGGGGAAATATCCTGTGAAACTATTGTAGTTGAAATAGTATGGTTCTGGCATGCTAACTCTTAGATAATATTCTTGCTTCACATTTCACTAAGAAAATAGAAGCAATTAGAAGGGATTTCCATTAGAATCTTACCATTAAGTATGTCAGCCTACCTGTATCTGATCCAAATTCTTTGTCTCCTTTCCTATTACTGTTGATAAACAGTTTATGTTTTTATTTCATACCAACTTGTTACTTTGCCTGTTCAAAGACTTTGCTTTAACAATTTTCTCTTTTCTCTCTTGTAGCATCAATTTCTCCTGCTCCACTGGATTATCTATCAGCATATAATCATGCTGTCATTTTGGCTTAAAAAAAGAAAAAAAAAAACTCCCTTGACCCTTATTCTTCTACAGTTTCTACACCATTTCTCTTTTCCCTTTACAGCAAAACACCTTTAAAGATTTTTTGTAATCACTGATTCCCCTTCTTCTTCTTTCTAGAAATCGCTCTGTCTTTGGTATCTACTACTTCATCAAAACAGCTCTCATCAAATACATCAAAGACTGCTTTGCTGCAAAAGACCAGGGTCAATTCTTTACCTTCATTTTACTCAGTGTATCAGCATTCTTTAACACAGATGATCACTCCTGCTTTGAAACACTTTCTGCATCTGGAATTTAGGAAACAATGTTATTGTCAGGATCTTCATCTAGTTTCATAGCTTTAAATAATATCTAAACATTTGTGAATCTCAAAGTATATCTCCAGCCCATCACACTTGAACTTCAGACTTACCCATCCGTTCATCTATTCAATATACCCAGTTTCCTGTCTAACAGAGCTCTCAAACTTAACAAGCTCAAACCTAAGCTCTTGAAATCTTGACACCCAAAACATAGTCTTCCCACAGTCCTCTCCATCTAAACAAATGGAAATTGCATATTGCTAGTTGCTTAGCTGCAACATTATGAATCATTTTCTGTTTTCCTTATTCTTCATATCAGTAAATCCTGTTGGTTTTGTTTTGAAAACATTTATAGAAAAGCCTCTCTTGCTATCACTCTCATTCAATTCACCGTTATTTCTCCCCTGGATTATTGCAATAACCTCTCACCTATTCTTCCTTCTTATGCTTTAGAGGCATAGATGCAAACTGTACCACAACTGTAGTAAATTAAAATATATACATTAAACAGGTTATCTAATAATCAATGGCTAATGTCATATTTCTTGAGGAAGTTGTGCACAGTGACAGAGCACTGATTTTGGAATCAGGAGGTGTTGATTCAGATTCAGTTTCTACTATTTACTGTCAGTGTGACTGGGGACAAAACATGAACATTTTCAGTCAGTGCTCCTTTTATGAAGTATAGATGTCATTTGCTCTCTCTACCCCACAGAGATTTTGAGAGGATTAAACAAAGACAGAAACAACTAGCATATGTGAAATTTGTGGACTGCTACTCAAATAAAAAGTGATAATATTTATAATAATAAAAAATAATTGATAATTATTATGAAAACTGGATAAACACACACTTTATAATAATTCTTCAGGTATCATGATTAATGAACAATAATTTCAGATTAATAGAAACCATTGTATAATAACCACTTCATAGAATTTGCTGCACAAAATGAATGGGGAAAGTGGGAGAAGAGTATAGTATATCCACTTTAGATAGGTTTGTAAAGATTTATTGGGCCCAGGGAGCAATCTGTAGTCTAGTAAATTGGCATTTGAGGAATGTCACAAATAATAATGTATTACATCTTGCACAACAATGCACAGGTGTCCAAAGGCTATTACAATCTAAGAATTGCACTAAAATTGTATGAAGGTAATAGCATGGCCACTATGAGAATGGTACTCAGAAAAGAGCTTTTTAAAAAATCTATTTAGTACAATCACTGCTACCTGTAGTCCAATAAAACCACAGCAACTCAAGAAATTAAATTTTGTGCTCCCAATTCAGCCACTACTTCTTTAAGTAATAACTACAGGGTAAAATAATTGTGTATCAGAAGGGTGTCTGAAACTTTGTGCTTATTAGATTAAACCCATGTATTAGGGATTGTTGAAATATGTTTGAAAATCTAGAAGACACTTGGCATCTCAATATTAGACTGCTTTTAGAATGACTTAAAAGAGCCATTTCTAGTAAATTTTGGTATGAAATATCATTTTGGAATACTTGTTTTGGAATATCCTTTAGGTCCCATGCACAAGCACGGGATATTTGACGTATATCTTTTGTAGACTGTGTCCTTGCATCAATTCTAGAGTAATATTTCTGTTATGTTCAACTGATTAATTACATAGTTGAAACTTCCCACAAACACAGGTTCAGTTCTGAATACAAAGGAAATAATAAATCTGTGGTGTTTTTCTATGCTACATTCAATTATATTCAGCATCATACCTTCTACCTTATAAAAAAGATATTTTATAAGTCTAAAATGTTCAGTTTTTTAGATAGATAATTTATTTTATGGGCAAAAAGTAAAGGACCCAAAGTACATTAAAGATGAAAAAAGGAGATCATAATTGTCACTCTTATAAAGCATTTTGGTTTTTATAGCAAGTTCAATATCTGCTGGGAATTATACTGGGTGTTGGAGACACAAATATGAGCAGAAAATATATGGTTCCTGATCTGTCATATTTTTGTGAAATATTCAGAAATATAATCTTACTTTCTGAAGTCTCCAGACTCTATTTCCCTCTCCTAATTCTTTTGAACTTCTTTTTTTAAATGCATACTTGTAAGGTCATGCTCAATTTGCATTCTATTTCAAGTTGCCTCTGTTTAATGTGGGCATTTAAGTCTAGAGGGGATTTTCAGGTGGTCAGGTTTTTTTTATTTCATTATATTATGGGGGTACAGATATTGTTAGGGTTACATATATTGCCCCGCCAATCCTTCCACCCCCCCGCCGCTGTGCTAGAGCTTCAAGCATGTCAACCCCCTGGTGGTGCGTGTCACACCCATTATGTAAGTATACACTCTTCTCCTCCCCCCCACCTGCCCACCACCCGATAAAAGTTATTTTTTTTTTGAAATTTTGGTTACATTGTATTTCTTTGCCTCTCCCTAAAAAGGGTTAGAGGTATTCCCTTCCCCCCCAACAATGCAGGTGGTCAGTTTTGAAAGCTCATGGCATCCTGATAGCTCCAGCCCCTTTAGACCTAAAAATGGACCCCTTGCAATTACTCTTTTATTTTTGAAAAAAATTTAAAATTTTCTCCAACTTTATTGAGGAGTTGAACATATTTATATAACATGATGATTTGAAATACATAAAACTTGTGAAATGATTACTATGTGATGATTATAATTATTGTATTGTATACTTGAAGTTTGCTGAGAGAGTAGATCTTAGATCTTTTTTTTTTTCATTATATAATGGGG
>VBSM01002217.1:47098199-47116308 GCA_008086735.1 Cheirogaleus medius
TAGATAGATTCTTGTTATTAGGCCTTTATCAGTGGTGAAGAGAGCAAATATCTTAGCTCTTAAATTTCTTCACCTTGCAATTACACTCCAGCTCAGGCTCTGGCCCTGACTCACTGTACTTTTCTCTGAGTATCTAGTGGTTAAGTTTTTCTTGCTTTGCTTTCTTCTGCATAGCTGCAGATACCACACAGACTTTTCAGTCGTCATGGTTGTCCACACCTACCCATATTTGGGGTTGTAGGGTTACAGATACATTTCACCTCTTTTTCTTGTTGATATTGTATGCGGGTTTTGATTTTTTTATTCTAGTTGCTTTCTCTCTTTGGGGGGAATTCAGGGAGATCCAAAAACTCTGCCACTATTGGCACCTTCCTAGAATTCAAAACATGTATTTTTAAACTTGCCTGGACAAGTAGTGAATCTCTGGGGATGGAATAAAGCTAAGATTTATACACATGCCAGAAGTTATAACTAACAGCACAGCTGGTCTGCACACAGGACTGGAAACTGTGAATCAGGCAGTTGTTTATCAATATCAGAATGTTTTTATTCTTGGAAAGTTTTCTTTCAGGCTGCTAAATCTACACTCGCTAGCACTCGATGAATATGTATATATACATATAGACTGCAGACAAAAAAAAAAACACATAATATTTTAGAACTGAGATCCAAAAAGGGATTTTATGTTACCACCTGTGTCTAATTAAATATTTGTGGTAATTTAATGTAATTAAAAATTAAACAACCATTTGGCACAGGGTAATGTATCATATTTCCTACATCGGTTATGTACTTCAATATGCTTTCTTGTTGATCGTTTTAACTTGGATTTGATTTTAACAGCTTCTACTATTGTTTTTTCTAGTTTGTTGAATTTTTACATTTAATATTCCCTCTGCTTGTATTTCTCTTACCTCTATTCTTCATCCAGTTAATTCCTTCTCATTTTTGGATCTTAGTTTGAATGTCGTTTTCTCAAAAAGGCCTTTCCTGGCAACTACATACTCCAGCTTAAGTTAAAGTCAGCTTTTCCTCTCATTCTTTGTAATAATAATGAATTCTTTTTTGACATCTAGAAAATATAAATACTTAAGTTAATAAACAGTGAAGCACAGAATTTCTTTATGATTTTCATACTTTTTTAACTGTGTGATTTTGAGAAATAAGGTAAGGTCAAGCATTTCTAAAGAAAGTATTAAGAATCACATAATACAGAGAGCTTCAATCACTTCTTTAGTGTCTGTACAATATGAATCAGTTGAGGAGTTTGTTATTAGAATGGGAGTCATGCTCTGTATCTTTTTAAGTCTCAGAATGTTTGTCATGTAACATTTGGTATTATTATTAATATTTCTGTGTGGCCTTCATAAGATATTTATGTATAATTTATGCATAAGATATGCATTCTAAAATACTTTCTCTCTTTTGGTATAATCTAATTTAGTGGATTTTTGCTAATTGCAACCTGCATAGACCTAATAAAACCACTAATTATTAGCTATTGAATGAATACACTATAAAACATTTAAGGATTTTAAACTCCTGTGGCTTTCTGTTGAGGTAAGAGGCATCATTGTGACAAGAGACCCACATGTCTCCTGATTATGTTATATAGAATGTGTATAACTATTCAGAATCTACTGATTATTGAGCAATTAATATCAAAAGTGAACTTGAGATTTATGTAAGCCATTTAACCATGTCTGCAGCATCTTATGGATATGTCATCCTTTTATAAGAGCCCAGCTAATTTTTTCAATAATAGCTGCAGAGCTCATCTGAAGCAGGGGCATTGATATAACTGAGAATATCTGGGTCCCATCTTTAAATAATTAATGCAGTTGTTTAACTTCTGGCCTGTCATGGCACTGCTAAGAGATAGGAGTATCAGGAAAGGATTGGGTCTAAATATCAAGTAGTTATCTCTGCCTCTAGCCATAGAAACCATCTGGGGCAGGAGATCTATTGCTCTTGCCGTTATCACAGAAACTCTATGTGGATGTTTTCTCAAACCAATGCCACTGTTAGAAAATTTGAGCCTGATTCTTATTGATTATATGCTCTAATACTTCCAAATCTTCATACCATGTGCCTGGAACATGCCAAATTTCCGTCAAAGAAAGGAAAAATTATAAAAAACAAAACAAAAACAAAAAACCCTGTAGTTTAGGAAATGAAGAAATACCTTTCTTTAATGATCAGCAGTAGGTGGAATCAGGCTGAGAAATAAAGACGAAGAGGAGGGCCTTAGTAGGCCGTACTGTTCAGGTCAGTCAGAACAGACCAACAGCATGGTAGATATTTTCCTCCCCATTGCCAAAAAAAGATTGAGGAAGAGGTGTCAAATGAAAAAATATTTTCAATATAATTTGCACCTATCTCTTTTTGCTGACCCAGAGCAATTCTCAACTTGCCAGGACTGATCCACTACGTTTCCTTTGAGTTTGATAATATAAGCAATACCTTCCTTTATACTTCTTTGCATGTATGTGCTATTACGACATCAATACAAAATGAAAATAAGAAAAATACTCAGGTTTATAAGCTCATGAATGGACTAATTGCAAACAACTAATTAACTTGAGTCTTGAAGAATATGCTATAGCAATCTACATCAGAACATTTGAAGTTAAGTGACTGAAGAATTCCAAATTAACCTGTTCCAACAATCCCTGATTTTTCAAATATTTGTGTTTGTATGTCCATATATATGAGCAGTCAAATATCTTTAAATTTAAATTATTATGTTGATTATTGTTTTGATTCATTTTCATGTTTTATGTTTCATGTCTTCCTTGTTATATTTAGAGTCTTTAAGCATAAAGCTTACACATGGTTAAAACTGGAATTGCAGTGAGTTTTCAAGTGTTGTCCCTAACTGCTATTACCATGGCTAATGACACTGTAGAAAGCATGATAATCATGTAAAAAAAAAAAAGAGCAAATTGGATATTTTAACCAGAATAGTACGGATGAAAATAGGACTAACAAGCCTCTTGTGGAAAGCCTATATTTAAATAAGAAATGTCTCCCTTTTCTGGAAATGAGATTTTCCTTTAAAGGCATTGTTTGTGACTCTCCATTAGCATTCAATGTTTATATATCATGGCATTCAGCATACTCTTGGAGTGTGGGGAAACTTTGTCATAATGAAATGTCATTTTTTCCTAAAAGTCTTGCATATTTAAATCTGTGGAAGTAATGAAGCTGATATCATCAAAATATCCCCTACTCCCGAAAATTAAATGTTTTTATTGATTTTTGCAAGTAGGCCAAAGTCAGCATTTTATCAAAATTTCTTATGGATTTTCCTCTTTCCATAGAAATAAAGCTATTAACTGTTAGTTTAAGCTTTAGCATGTTTTCTTAACTTTGCTGAAATTTGTATTATAATGTTGTTAAGTTTCTTGCCAGTAACTAATTTTAAGGTCTTTTAAATACTTCATTATTCTTTGTAAGTTAAGCACAAGCTGTTAGGGCAAGATGAGAGTTCTGCCATGTGCAGAATTGGAAAACCTTATTTTTAGGAATCTCTGTTTCAGGGTATGAAGCAGGGGTCAACATGGCAACCATGTTGTTTAACATACAGAGGGCAACTGCATATTATAAAATCTGTTCCATCAGCTCTACTGGTTATGAATCATTTTACTATCAGAAAGTAACTCTCCTGAGCTTTTGTTTGTTCATGTAGAAAATACAGAAAATAAAGAGCCCTGGAAATCTTGTCACTCAAGGGATATAAGGAGAAAACAGAATAATTCATTTAAAAATGTTTTGTAAACTGTATAAAGCCAAACAAGTCAGAGGCTATTGTCATTTTCAAACCAGAAATAGTTACCAGCAAATTAACTTGCATCTGGTAGGTTAGCTAGAAATATCTAGAGGAATGCCACATTGTAGTCAGTAATGAAGAATTGGACTATGAATTGAATCCAGTGATAAGTAGTTATACAAAATTCTTAAAATAAATAACCTATTAGAAAAAAAAATAGTGGAAGGATCAGGTTTTTTTTGTTGTTGTTGTTCTCAATTTTAATGTGAAAGAGGGTGTGAGCCAGCAGAATGTGAAGAACTAAGTGGCAAAAATAAATGGATATTATTTTCAGGACTAGGTCATATTCAGAAAAAGAAAGACCCTGAAAACTTAATTTTGGACTCTTGAGTTTTGTGAAATAGTAATTGATAAAAATAGGTAACAATGGAACACATAAAAAACAAAATATGCCCAGAACATTCTTCATTATTGTTTGGATTTTTGGTTAAGTGGGCATTGTACTAGTTATTGGAATTGTCTCAAAAAAATACCATAAGTATGGAGAAGAACAAATATAAAGATTTTTCAAACCAAGGTAAATTAGACTTCAGAAGCTGAGAACTAAAGAACTTGGCATTGATTTATGTTAACACTTTATAATTAATTATTAAGCAGTTGGTTTGAGTGTACTTAGAAAATACTAACCATTAGCTAACATCTTTAGTAAGCTCAAGTCTTGTCAAATTAACCTGCTATTTATTCTTTGCTAATGAGTAATGAGGCTAAATGATGAGGAACTTTGAAGAGTTCTTATACATCTTGATACAAGCCAGGCATCTCCCAAAGATTACTTATACAAAAGAAATAATCATAGGCTATCTAATATCACTCTTAAATGGTCTTTTGGTCAGTTTATAAATGGATGTGGAGGCAACTAGCACAAAGTTTACTAAACTTTTTTTGACTTACACTCACTTAGCCAGGAAAAAAAAACCTAATTAGTTCACATTCAGTGGAAAAATAATCTTTATTTAGTTAGTAAGAGAAGAACATGACTGTATATCTATAAATCAATATAATAAAATAACGCCTTATAAAATTAACAATTACTCAATACTTTGTTTTTATAGTATATTGTGACTTGTTTAAATGACGAAATTCACAAGCAGCATACCACAAGTAAGGTTCCATTGTAGGAGTTAATTTTGGTATAATTATATAATGCCTGTGTCAACAATAAGAAAATATATGATTTACAATAAGTCTTGATACATATAGTCTTATGATCTAGTTGGAAAATCATGGGCTAATATGCATTAAAAGATTTTACTATACATTTTAGAGGTACCAAACAGTTCCACCCAGCAATCTAATATTAACGAAACAAAATTAACACTAATTTAAAAGGAAAAAGGGAGAATAGCAGCAAATGAAAACTATTATGATGAACAACTCAGGGCAACACTGATAATATATATTTAACATAGTATTTTGTTTGAGCATTGCAGGATTTCAAAAAATCTACATGTGAATTGATATATTAATAGTTATCTATTGCTGTATAACAAATCACCTCAAATTTATGGGCATAAACAACAACTGTTTTATCATGGTCATGGAACTGCTTCCGGGAATTTGGATAAGGTCTGTATTAGTTGCTTAGGGCTGACATAACTAATTACCACAAATGTAGTGACTTAAAACAATAGAAATTTATTCTCTCACAGTTTTGGAGGCCAGAGGTCCAATATCAAGGTGTCTACAGGGCTGTGGTTGTTCCAAAGGCTATAGAGAAGAATTTAGTCCTTTCTTCCATTTCCAAATGGAAATTCTGGAGTTGAAAAGCATAATAACCAAACTGAAAAATTCACTAGATGGACTCAACAGTAAATTTTAGTTAGCAGAAGAATCAGTAGCCTTAAAGATGGATCAATAGAAATTACCTAAACTGAAGAAGAAAGAAAAAAAGGCAGAAGAAAAATGAACAGAGCCTCAGACACATGTGGGACAATGTAGAGTGTTTCATCATAGGAGTTCTAGAAAGAAAGAAAGTGAAAGAAACAGAAAAATAAATTTGAAGAAATAATGTTCCAAACATTTCAAATTTAATGAAAAACATTAATTTACAGATATAAGAAGTTAATTAACTCCAGATAGGATACAAACTAATAAAAACAGGACATTGTATTATCTTCTAGATACTAACCCATTCTTTGTGTTGTAAGTGCTTTCTTGACTGCTGTGGAACAAGATCTGAATTTCAGTCACATTTGCCATTGAGCTTCATTTTGACCCAATGTTTCTGTTACTTTTTAAAATTTAAGTCTCAGATTAGGATGAAATCTTTGGTAATAAAATTATTACTTGCACATTAAATCCATTTTAATTCTGTTCTTATTTGGACAGGAATTGACAAACTTTTTCTGTAAAGTGCAAGAGAGTGAACATTTTCAGCTTTGCAGGCTATATGGTTTCTGTCAGAACTAGTCAACTCTGCCATTTTAGTGCAAAAGATGCCATAAGCCATAGGTAAATGAATGGATGCGGCTTGTTCCAATATAATATTGTTTACGAAATCAGGAAGTGGGCTAATTTAGCCTAGAGGCTAAAATTTGTCGAATTCTAGTCTGCAATAATAAAAAATGACTACTTGGGCCATGAAAAGAAAAACATCTGAGCCCTGAAATTACATGGCCCTGTCAGAAATGAAACTGTGATGGAAATAATTTCAAAACTTCTTTTATGTTATTAGGGAAAAAACATACCTTTATCTATAAAAGAAAAATTCTGAAATTTGAGAAATACTGACTTAGAAAGAGATCTTTAGTAGTGAACAACAAGCTGAAGTATTCTTTATAGAAACACCATAAAAAATTACATTCAGTAAAATCTCAATTTGGGACAAAATATATGGGGCAAACAATAGATTATAAACAGTATAATATTGTAGCTGTGTAATAACTAACTTTTTCAAAGGTTTAACATATGGCTGCTCTGTGTTAAGCAATTTACGTTTATTATCTTATTTAACGCTCGCAACTAATTTATAGGGACACTTTTATCTTCTCTTCTTAAAATGAGAAATCTTAGCAAAGTAAATTATTTGCTCAAGGTTTACAAGTAGTAATTTTTACAGCTAGATTTAAATTCGGTTTTGCCTGAGTGCAAAGGCAGTGTCTGGTGTGTTAATCTTAAATGGTGAGATTATAGCTGGCTTTAATTTTATTTTCTATATATTGTTGTATCTTTTATATTATTCATATTGAAAATATATTATTTTAATAATGATAAAAATAAAAATAAATACATTAGAAATAAAATAAAGGTAACAATGGTTGACAATAGCAAACTTAACATTTTACAATCATATTAATGTATAAAAATTACTGAACTTATATTTTTTAAAAGAAAGTATACAGACCTGGATGGAATAATTTAGCTTAATATATACTAATGTGAATTTGGTTGACTGAATTTTATTGACTTCATATTGATGAAAGTATTTATTTTTCAATACTTACGAGTCTGGGCTGCATACACTTTATTACAGCATCTTTTATCCGGGACAGTTCCACTCAAAGTGTGGTCCTCAAATCAGTGGCAGCCCAGATTTATGATGAGATAAGAAAATAAATTGAGAATAAGCAAATGACTGAGTTATTTTACATTCGATGAATCTAATCATAGTAAGTTGAGCTTATATTTTGTATCTTTTCCCCTACTTTTCTATTTTTTTTCCAAATAAACTATTTGGTCCTCAATAGATAAGGGGATAAAAGCCCATTGGTATTTAGTTACAAAGAGTTTAGATAATTACTGACCTGGGAGATAATCTGTGGTACTCTCCTTGGTTATATCATGTCTGTGGTACTTATTCTTACCTGGGTGTGAAATTTAACTGGAAATTTTAGAGAAGGGAAATTAAGATAATGAGGAACCCAGAATAGACATCACTAGAGACATGATGAATTATGGACTAAATAGCTTGCAACAGGTGATCTCTTCTGGAATTTGAGGAGTCATTATTGGAAAGAGGGCATATGATTATTATGTATAGATAGAACTAGTAGAACATGTAGAAATTAGTAGAAGAAAGATTTTGAAGCAATAATTAGGAAGAAATCTAAGTACAGAATAGTAAAAATAAGAGTATTCTACTTAGAGTATAGAAAAGTTTACAAGATTAGAACTATTTAAATAATTTTGAGTGACTACTCAAAAAGCATTTGGTATATAACTGATTCTGAAAAGTTCTTGCCCAATTTCAAGATCCTATGATTCTCAAAATAGGATAAATAACCTGGTTTTCATAGTATTTTTCCAGTGCATGCTGAACATTAATTACTCTTAGCGGGATTTTAAACTAACAGTGTCGCTGTTCATGTAAGTTCAAGACCATACTAATTAAATGGGTCAATCTTATTTTTGTGGCATGTTGTGGTTCCCTTAGGCGTAGAGTTTTGGCTACCCTTTTCAAAAGTCACTTACCCGGAAATGGTATTCAGTAATCTATGTACATATATTTCCTTCATAAGTTTTTATTTTTGCTCAACATTATGCTTTTGACCTTGAGCTATCCAGATATTTTTCTCAACATTATATCATTTTATTTTTGCAAATGTATTCTAAAAGGACAAGCCAATCTTGAAATATACTCAGGAACTAACAGTGAAATTTGACAGCCATAGGTATAACAAAGATAAAATGAATTAATATTTTACATTCTGAAATAACCTCTTCTCTTGTGGACTCTCATAGGAACTTTTTAATGCTTTTTTTCTGCATCACGTTATATTCATCATTCTTTTATAATAAATACTTGTCATGGCTTAGTTAGATTGTTCTCTTCTTGGTCTCTCCTGAAAACAAAAGACATGCATAATGTTTTTCTTTCACATTAGAGGTGGAAAATTTCCTTCCATTGGGAAACATTTCTTTCCTTGCTATCTTTACTGTTTTGCTACTCATTATGACACTAAAACAGTGAATATTTATTGAGCCGATGCTGTGACAAGGCTTTATGCTAAACCCAATAATTGCATCTCATCGTTCATTTTCAGTCATAGCTTAGCTCTGCATCTAACATGGGTAAACCTGGTCATTAAGTAGCCTTGTTATTACTAAGATAAAAATATCTTTTGTTTATATATACCAGGCTAGAGATTTTGGAATAGTTGATTTGCTCTTAGAGAACTATATATACTTAAGCCATTTATATATGTCTTATATATTTAACCTCTTACAAGGCAGAGATTGTGTCCTATCTTTACACCTTCTTACAATCACAAAAATCTTTTACACAAGGATAGCTCAATGAACATTTATTTCATGACTTACTATTTTTAGCCTGACATACAGATGTGTTGTATAAGATGATTCAAGCCCACCAGAGAGTGACATTATGTAGAGAAGGTACCTCTCTATTGGTAATTTACAAACCAGTGCCAGGGAAATGGAAAGGTAGTGGCCATTTGAAAGAATTGACCATTAATAAACAGAGTACTTGTGAGACTGGGAATGCTAGTAACATAATCCTGGGGCTGAGGCAGAAATTTAACTCAGCAATTAGTCTCCTCTTGTCACCAACACAAAATTTAAAGGACAGGCTTTCAACTCTGATGTGCTTAGGTTTCTAGTCTGTTTCAGCCATTTCAATTCAGTGATCTTAAGCAAGTCATAGGATTTATCTGTGGCTCAATTTGCGCATCAATAAGATGGACACAACAATACCTACATCACAAAGTTGGAGTGAGGATTAAAAGAAGTAGTCTAGGCTAAGTATGAACGTAGTATCCAGAACCTACTAAGCATTTATCAAATGAAAAGTTCTGTTTTTTCTTGTAACTTATTTTAGAATGTTTATTTGGCTCTGGCTCACTGTTACTCATGATATGGCTCATTATATAAACCCTAATACGTGTACTTTTTTGATTCTTGACATATTCTAACTCATGGAATTCATCTGCACTTCTTGTCTTGGCTCTGTTTGTTTTGTTTTGGTTATGAGTCCTCAGCATTATAGCTCTCCATTTCTCACAACATCATCTCACACAATCCTCTCAAGAACAGAGAAAACATAGAAAACATGAACACAAACATAATGCAACAAATAAGATTTAATCATCCTACAGGAATTTTTTTAATAACTTGAAGATCTGATGAAATCTGCCTTCTGTATATGTAAATAGTATTTTCACAACCCTTATGCCAGCTTCATAAAAGTTTCTGTATTTTTTTTTTGCAAGAATTATTTACTCATCAGGGAATAATACTAACCAAATACTTTGCAATATCTTCATATTTATGTTGTTATATCTCAACTGTTTTTCTGAAGAAAACTGTTTTGCAGAAGAGCAGTAATGATTTAGCCAGGTAAAGCTTGACAGTATGTGAACTTTGGATTTAATATAAATAAATGTCCTACTTTACATAGCTATGTAATCATTGTATAAACTAAAGTTACAGTCTTTAGACTTGAACTCCATTTTAGATAAATATTGTATTTTAAAAATGAATAAATAAGTAACATTCAGTAGAGTACCAAATGAAGGAATCTGAATACTAAGTAGGTTTTCTTTAAGGCAAAGGGGATTTATAAAGTGTTGTAAAAATTGGTTAAGTAAAAAAATTTACAGCACTTTAAAGCCCATATGTCATTCCAGTTTTTCATTGATTTTATGCATATCTAAGGATTATTGAGATTATGAAATTGTGATTTTGTTAGTTATTAGTTTGCTTATTCTTACCACAAATATCACATGCAACTTCAAATACTCAAGAATATTTTGAGATGTGCAACGTTTGGGAGATGGTCACGCTCGAAGCTCTGACTCGAGGGGAGAGGGGGGGCATGGGCAATATACGTAACCTTAACATTTGTACCCCCATAATATGCTGAAATAAAAATAAATAAATAAATAAAATAATATCCATTTAAAATCTGAGAATGAAAATATATGGTGAATTAAATAATCAGTGCTATATTTCTCTATATTATATCATGTATGAAATTATAGATATTAAAGATATTATAGGTAATAAAATACATGGTATCTGTAATTTGGTTGTCGTTTTAGAGGTAGGGTCTAGCTCTGTTGCCTGAACTGGAGTCCAGTGGCCTGATCATAGCTCACTGTAGCCTCGAACTCCTGGGTCAAGTGATTGTCCTGCTTCAGCTTCCCAAACACCTGGGACTATAGGTGTGCGCCACCATGCTGGCTAATTTTTCTTACTTTATTAGAGACAAGATCTCGCTACATTGCCCAGGCTGGTCTTGAACTCCTAGCCTCAATCAATTCTCCTGTCTCAGCCTCGTGAGTCACTGGAATTACAGGCATGAGTCAGCATGCCTGGTAGTATCTATATATTTAAGTAAGGAATATTTACCATACAGCATCATAATATATTTTATTTTTTAGAATGTATCTTATTTATAAGTTCAGTGTTACTGAAGAACTTCCATTATAAAAATCAGTATATTGTAAGTACTTGTACCATATGGAGTTTAACCCTTAATTGCTTTGCTTAAGTATTCACAGCTAATACATTGCTACTAAACTATATGTTTACTACAGGTGCATTAACACATTTAATTTGTCTCTGACAGAGTCTTGTGATTACTCAAAAGTAGCAATTATCATGAGATAAAAATACCAGACTAATGTACTCAATTATTGGTTTGTAAATTGGGCTGGATTTAGCTGAACAGTTCTGGTTTTGCCTTGGCTTCCTCACACATGTGCAATAATCTGAGAGCTGGCTGATCTAAGATGGCTTCAACTCAACTGCTCAATCCTGCAGGCTAACCCAGTCTTCTTTATGTGAAGACTCATCTCCAGAACAGCAAGAACACAAGCACCAAGGTGCAAGCACTTTAAAAATATCTTCTTCTATCATGTTTATTTGTTATAGTCCATTGGCCAAAGCGACTCCTATGACCAAGCCCATTAGTCTGTATATGTTAAGACATTCACCATGGGTGAGGATACAAGATGTCATGGATAAGTGTGAGACCATAATAATCTACCACAATGAGGTTTTATGAGGTCATTTACTTTAAGTACCTCTTACTTCACAGTGAAATAGTCAAACCACAAAATACAAATATATCCTGTTTCAACTTGAATTGTATTTGCTTGATGCCACAAGAATTTGCTTGATAACTGCCCCTTGTAGCAATTAGCATTTCCTAGTGACAAGTATTTCTCAATATTGTTTGTAAGCAGAAAGCTTCAATCTTCTTCCCTTCCTCCATCCCTACCATCCTTCTTCACTAACCCTTCACAAACTTAAATCATGTCTAATGTGCTTATTTTAACATAAAATGAATTCCACCCAACAAACCAAACCAAACCAAATTATAACGACAAATCAAAACATCCAAACTTTTTTAAAAAAGTAGATAAAGTATTTTCAGAGAGATTTTACATATACCATGCATCTTCAAAATTAAGATTTTTAACATGAAAATAAGATACAAAAAAGTCAAAATTTAGATATTTTAAGTAAATTCTCATATATAGTAAGTGACTGTTGAATTGCAATAAATCAACTTATTAATGAATGATGGCCTGGTGAGGAAGTAGAGTTTAAGTACCATGCTAGTCTTTATGAAAACAGTATATTTTATTGACTTTTACCAGCATACTCCTTTTATAGTTGCAAATCAGCTTCTCAATATCTTCCCCTCTCTTTTTGTTCTTCATTTATTGAGGAAGAATTTTGATTGTTTACTGGCCAGGAGATTTATTTGGTAAAATGTATGAGTGAAAAGAGAAAGAGAATTATAATTCAAGGATATAATAAAGTCTCTCAAGAAGGTTTTTAGACCAAGTAAATTGAGTGTTTTTGTAGGCCAATGAATCAGGAGAGGAGTGAGACTGCAAGAAAAAAGCTTTGCAATAAAAACTCCTCTATAGAATGAGTTCACAGGGAGTACTGGCAATATCCTTGGAAAAGAAAACAGTCTTGTTTCTCTATGAGAAGAGTGGAAGAGACTAGGATAAACATAGATTGTGGAACAAGGCCTTGCAAGAGAGCAGTGTGATGCAACAGACATATAACACTGAAGGAGAACACATTTTTCTTTTTCATGCTTCTCAGTAGGATCAGACATAGGATCACTTACTTAGATTGAAAGTCCATTTCATTTTATTTTATCTCACATTATTTGAGCATCTTTTATGCAACAAGAATCTTCCTAGATACCTATGATCCCAAGAGGTCTGTCTGGAAAGTATCTATCCATAGTTAACATAACAAGAGACGTTTGCACAACATGGATGTAGCTCTCCAGCCACGGAGAGTGAACTGTAATGTGCATGCGTGAACAATGATGACTTCACTGTGCTAATCAGTGGGACTCTAGACACCCCTGAGTGAGCCTGGGTACTGTGTGGCCATTGCATTCAAAATGACTGAG
The DNA here is from genome assembly GCA_008086735.1 of Cheirogaleus medius. NCBI lineage: Eukaryota > Metazoa > Chordata > Mammalia > Primates > Cheirogaleidae > Cheirogaleus > Cheirogaleus medius. The sequence goes on from VBSM01002217.1 coordinate 47,111,375, forward strand.
TAGTGTGCAATGAATCTGCATCAAATTTTGCGTTAAGCTTGAACATTCCTCCACAGAAACTATTCGGATGATTCAGAAGGCTTTCGGGGATGATGCAATGAGTGCAAATAAAAGTGTGGCACAAATGCTTCAAAGATGATTGAGAATCTGTTGAAAGTGATCCACATTTTGGAAGGCCTGCAACAAGCAGAACACCTGAGAATGTTGAATGTGTTTGGGCTGCAATCAACAAAGGTCAGTGATTGGCACTGTGAGAACTAGAAGCTGATCTGGGGATTCTAACACTATTGTGTCTGAGATTTTGACACAGGATCTTAGCATGAAATGTGCCATGGCAAAATGCATTCCATGGTTTCTGTTACTAGAGCAGAAGGAACACTGTGCTGCATTTGCTAATGACTTGCTTCAAACCGCTAACAATGAATCAGATTTCCTCAAGAAGGTCATGACCAGAGATGAATCATGTGTCTACAGCTATGGACTGGAAATGAAGGCCCAGTCGTCCCAATGGAAGTCGTCTGGTTCTCCACGCCCTAAGAAGGTGCGGCAAAGTTGCAGCAAGATCGTGAGCATGTTAGCTGTGTTTTTGGATTGGAAAGATGTTGTCCATCAAGAGTACACTATTCCAGGCCAAGCAATTAATAAGGAGTACTACCTTAATGTTCTTTGTCGATTGAGAGATGCAATGCGTTTGAAACCAGCCTCAGCTATGGGCAACTGGTGGTTGGCAGCTTCATCATGACAACGTGCCTGCCCATGCATCACATTTTATGCAGAGTTTCTTGGTGAAACATCAAATTACCCAGGTGACTCAGCACCCCTTACAACCCATGTTTGGAGTCCTGTGACTTCTAGCTTTTCCCAAAACTAAAATCACCTTTGAAAGGAAAGAGATTTCAGACTGTCAATGAAATTCAGGAAAATATGATGAGGCATCTGATGGAAATTCCAACAAAGGATTTTGCAGAGTGTTTTGATCAGTGGAAGAGACACTGGGAGAACTGTGTGAAGTCCCAAGGTGCCTATTTTGAAGGGGACTGATGCATCATTGTCCTATGTACAATGTTTCTTGTATCTTCTTCAATAACTGTTTCTGTTTTTCATATTACATGGCTGGATAGTTTCTGGACAGACCTACAAAAAATCTCTGTGTTAAGGAACTTTATGATCTTGGTGAGAGACTGTCACATAAATTTACTCTAATATTCATAGGCAGGATTTTGAGAAAATGACACTTAAGCTTGGTGTTACATGATGTACAGACATTAACCATGAGAGGATAGGGAAGGAGGTTGTAAGCAGGAATAGTATTTGCCAAATCAGCTAAGTTGGACAGATAAATGTTCAATATTGGCAGGTATGTTTTTCAACTGTTTTTAACCTATAACCATATAGATGAACATGAGAAATGTTACACATCCCTCTTCCTGAGATGCTGAATTTCTTCCCACCAGTGCTGCCCAGTATAAAATCTGGCATTTCTTGTTGATACAAGTCTTGTTGAGAAGACTTTGCTTGAGCAAATAGGGCTGGGAATGGAAATTATGTTAGGTTTTTCTAATAGCAATTCTTCAGGAGGCTTATGCTGGGACTATAGGTAGTAAAATGTAATTAGAAAGGAAGTAAAAACTAGAATTAGCAAAACTCCTGCTTTTTGTCCAGATAAGCCACTGATGAATGGAAATGGTTCTAAGATAGTAAAACAAGGTGCTTGAAATTTTCTACCAATTGAATTCCAAGATAGCCTCTAATGAAATGCCAATTGATTAAAATAAGCCAACACATAGGAATTGCATTCTTCAATTCTATATATATCAGAAAACCCTGTCTATATCAATATTATTTTTATCTGTACTTAAGTAAAGCTCCACAATTGTGTTTAAATGATCTTTTGACTGTCAAGCAAATGAAATAGATTTCCAAGTTCATGTTAATTAAATGATACCATAACATATTTGGATAATCTACTTAGAATTCTCTGAAAGTTACCCTTCTAATGACAATATCAATAGGGGAATATGTTGTTAAGCTAGCTTTATTTAATGATATTTATTCATAATATCATAAATTAAAGTTATATCATGATCCAAGTACCCCATAATTTTTATTTACATTTAATAATCCATTCTTAATGCCTTTGGGCATTTTAGGGAAGAAGTAGACAATTGGACTAAATGGCTAAGAAGGCTTGCATGTCACACATATCTGAGATCCCAGAAATTTCAACATTATAACTGGCAAACTGGATAGTTTGTAAGGTTTTCTTCTGATGGTTTTAATATTAATTTATTTCACTGTCCTACTTAAAGCGACTATTCTTTTGGTATCCATATTAAATTGAATCATCAAATAAAATCTGACTATTGATAATTTTTCTTAATATTACCTACCCATTACTGCTCTATCATCTCTTCAATATTTGCAGAGGGAGTGTAAAATATTACAAATAACTTTCTCATATTCAAAGAGGCATTGATTACACCCAAAATGGATTTTTTTTTTTCCTGAGAGAAGTTCTTGTCAGCCACACCTCCCCATAGTTTGCTGCTGCATTTGGATTTGGGGCCTCCTACAAACTTAATGGTACTGGTGACAGCAGGACTGATATTAAAGGTTGGCTGAGGCTGGTTTTCTTTTGCTGGCCTGCCTCAGACCTCCTTTTATTATCTTTGGTTACCTAGCAACGGGTAATGTTGAGGTAAGGCCAGGTGATGCCATCAAGACTCTTCCCTGTGCAATGGTTTTGAGTGTTTATTCACTAGCCACATTCCTTTGATCTTCACATACAGGCCCATATTAGTGTGAAAATGGGAAAACTGATTTGGCTAATGAAATTGTCCCCCATTATTTGAGTCTCTAATATTATAGAGTATGTTTGGTTTGAAAATGTGCTGAGTAAACTTCTTTGATAATTAAAAAAAATAATTTGATAGTGACTTACTATAATTTTAAAAGAAGTAGAAGTGATTTCTTTATAGGTGGCTTTTTTCAAATCCTGGGCTTGAAGGTGGCTGAAATACTAAGGAACTAATTGCCTGGTCTCACTAGGCACACTGCTGCAAGAGACCTTGGAAACATTTCTTCTCCTGGTATTTGCATCACCTTGAGCTTCATTTTAATGTTGCCTTGTTCTTTTTGGTATTGAGCCTCATTTCAACAGAAAATGTGAACTAGTTTTACTTTTATAAAGAACTGAGGTATGTATAAAAAGTTTAGATTTGCTAAAAAGTGTTTCCCATATGTTTTAAAAATCTCATTCAGAGAGGTAGATTTGTGTTATTTTTTTAACAGCTAATAATACTTTGTGATATTAACCACTTTTGCTAATATCTCTGTGATATTTGTCATTTTTACTTCAAAGATATAACCAACAATGCAATTGGAGTATTATTATATGAATGTATTGCTGGAGATAATTTAATTTATCCTCAAATTTGTGTTATCCAAGTCTTAAAATTAATTTTAGAGTGTTTTATATGGTTTATAACTAATTTTTTACTTAACCACAATTGATATTTAGTATGAATAAAATCAATTTGAATGTTTAGTATTTTGAAAAACAACTCATTTCTTTTTTTTAAGTTAATTTTTTTCCTTTTATTTCATCATATAATGGGGGTACAAATATTGTTAGGGTTACATACATTGCCCCTACCACCCCTCCCCTCCACATGCCAGAGCTTCAAGCATGTCCAACCCCCAGGTGGCGCGCACGGCACACATTATGTAACTATGCACCTCCTCCCCCCTCCCGCCTGCCCTCCAAACTCATTTCTAATTCAATGCTATTATATGTTTATTATGTTAATGTGACTATACAAGACATTTTAGGCCTTACAAATATGACAAAGACATATTTTTGTTTTAAAATAATTTATGATTTTATGAAGCAGATAATAGACATGCAACAATATAAAGCAAAAAATAATTATTGCTACAGACAAAAATCTATGTAGATGTAGATACCTGTACTAGATTTGTTCAAGAGATATTAAGGGTTTAAGTTTGTCTAGGAAAGTGGCTTCCAAACTTGCAGCCAGGACCAATGAGCAGCATCATTTGAGCACATTTTAGAAGTGCAAATTCTTGAGTTTCACCCATACCTCAAATTTAAAACTGTGGAATGGGATCTAGCAGTTTGTGTTTTCACAAGCCCTCCAGGTGATTCTGATATGTGATAAAGTTTGAGAACCACCACTTCAGAGCTGAGCTGTCCAATATGGTAGCCACTAGCTACATGTTGCTGTATAATTTAAATTAAATTAAATCAAAATTTCAATTCCTCAGTTGTATTAGCCACTCAACTCAGTAGACATATGCTCAGTATGTCTACAGAGTACTCAGTAGGCATATGTAGCTAGCGACCACCATATTGGGCAGAGCAAATGTAGAACATTTCCATCACTGCAGAAAGTTTTATAGGATAGCATTGCTTTAGAGTGTGAAGCCCTCAATTATGTTTATGGAATAAACATATGTTTATATGTTAAGGAATAAAAGAAAAATTTAGCTTAGACCATGGAGATTCTTAAATGCAATTATAAGGAGTGTGAGCCATACCCTGTTATGAAGAGAGAGTGATAAATATTTTTTTGAGAAAAGAACACGAAAAAGGCTGGACTTTGTTTACAGAACATCACTCTTCCAGTCAGGAGCCAGATGGTTCTTATTCAGTGAGATTGGAGGGAAGCAAATGCCAGTTAAACTTGTAGTGAGATTGCAAAAGTGGGAAGGGAAAATAGAACATGTGTTTATAAAACATTGAGAATGTAGACCCAATAGGAACAGGAGGTTGCTTGTTGGATGGAAGGTGATTAGAAGGATAGAAAACTTTAAGATTGAATTTTTTTTTATTTTTAATTTTTATTTTTTTTTGTGTGTGAATTTTTTTTTATTTCAGCATATTATGGGGGTACAAATATTACGGTTATGTA
>VBSM01002217.1:47116408-47140052 GCA_008086735.1 Cheirogaleus medius
TATATGAGGATGGTTTTATATCTGGGTTCTCTGTTCTGTTCCACTGGTCAAGGTTGCCCACTATCTCCACTTCTATTCAATATAGTCCTGGAAGTCCTTGCTACAGCAATCAGACAAGAGAGCAGAATTAAGGGCATTCAAATGGGAGCAGAAGAGATCAAACTCTCAGTCTTTGCTGATGACATGATATTATACCTAGAAAACCCCAAGGATTCAACCAAGAGACTCCTGGAATTGATAAACGATTTTGGTAAAGTCTCAGGATACAAAATCAGTACACAGAAATCGGAGGCATTCATATACGCCAACGACAGTAAAAGCGAGAACCAAATCAAAGACTCAATTCCCTTCAAAATAGCAATGAAGAAAATAAAGTACCTAGGAATATATTTAACTAAGGAAGTAAAAGACCTCTACAGGGAGAACTATGAAACACTGAAGAAGGAAATAGCAGAGGATGTAAACAGGTGGAAGAATATACCATGCTCATGGGTCGGCAGAATCAACATTGTTAAAATGTCTATACTACCCAAAGTGATCTACAGAGTCAATGCAATCCCTATTAAAATACCATCATCATTTTTCACAGACATAGAAAGAATAATTTTACACTTCGTATGGAACCAGAGAAGACCCCGTATTGCAAAATCAATCCTAGGCAATAAAAACAAAATAGGAGGCATCAATTTACCAGACTTCAAACTATACTACAAGGCTATAGTAATTAAAACAGCTTTTTATTGGCACAAGATTGAATTTTTGAGTGAATGACTGAGACAAAGTTAATGCCATTACTAGTGACAAGGAAATAGGAATAGCAGTAGTTTATCAGATTAAGGAAAAAATTTGATGAGTTTATCATGAAATTTTATTAAACCAGTAGCTTTGATAATCATCCAGAAATTTTCTTCATTACTTTTATAACACAGTTTCATCCCGTTACTTTCCTTCACTGTCTGCTAATTTTTTAGATAACTGCTTTTAATGAAGCAACTGAACATTCTCCCACTAATTATTAGATATGCTTTTTTTCAACGATTATAGGAAAAACAGAAGAGATTTTATCTATCAATACACCTGATGGAATTTGTCAAAACAATTTCTTCCTTTTTTGCTAGAAAATAGTTTTTCTGAAAAAGAGGTTACAAAGAAAGAAACAAGATTGTAATGTATTCTCTGAACATTCTAGTTTTCTAAAGAACACTCTGAACATTATAGTTGGATTTTGTAGCAAAATGAAAATGATTTTCAATTTCATGTGAAATAGAATATTCTGTTTTGGAAATACATGTTGCTAAGAAGTCAAACATTGTTTTAATTCTTTTTTATATTACAAATTTCACAGCAGTGTATACTTTTACACATTAATTTGCTTATATCCCTGTGGATTAATTTTATTTCCATCTGAAGATTTAAAAAATTATATTAACTACCATCATGTCAGAATAGTGTGTACATTTTAGACCAGTTCTTTACAGAAACAGCTTAATTTATATGATTTGAAATATTATAGTAAATAATAAGATAGGAAAAAAAACATTCTGTTAGTTTTCCAGAATCATAGTTGTAGTTCTTACCTCTGTTTTTAGAACGTTAGATGAAGACTAAAGTTGTGTGGGCTAAAATTTTCTTAGTTACATAATTAAAAAGTTGAGCTAGATTATCTTATTTATTTCTGCCTCTAAATAGGGCAAAGCATAAAAACAATTGCTTGAGGTTATTTATTAGCTACTATTTATCAAAGAGTATGTTTCATGGGTAGTAATGAGAGGCAGAGAAGGCAAATGGCTGAGGAGTCAAGGAAAATAAGATTTGGAACATAGGATGTAGGTGTTTGTATCAGATTGGACAGTAGCAATTAGAAACTTATCTTGAGGACTCTGAGACTTGGGGTAATATTGCAAATAGGAGAATTGCCCATCCTTGTGTAAATTAGATTCTAATTGGAAATGGGTGGAATGATGAAAAATAAAAGGAAGGGTTACATAGATAGAGTTGTTAGGAAGTGGACTGGGAGATAGGCTTCTGCAAAGACAATCCCTGCTTGTATAATGGTTGTGCTTGGTCTGTCTCTAGATTATAGTTATACTGTTAAATGCATATATTCTGAATTTGTATGCTGTGGGAGTGAATTTGACAGCTACGTTCATGGGTGAATTACTGGCAGGGTAGAAAAGGGCAGTGGTTAGGGGATCATGAGGCCTTGCTAGGGTGCTAGCTCTTCTATTATAATAGCATGTGCCACAGTATTGGGGAAGTCTCTTATGTTGACACCTGGTTCTGTGCCAACTACCCTCTGGAGAAAACTTGACACTCTTAGGCCCATTCAAGCAGAGAGAGCAATATAAGCAGTAAATAGCTAAATTGCTCCAATTTCAACCAGTCTACCAAGTTCACCAGTTTACTGAAATTGGCACCACCAACAGATTAAACTTCCTTCTAGTAACCATGGCAACAAGTGGACCTATGCAGGCCCCATGGATTTCTGAACATTCAAGATGTTGATATTGACTGTGTTCAAACTAGAGGTAGAAACAATGATCATGTGCAGCAGTAAGGAGTGATCAATCCTTTGGAATCAATTTAATGCCTTTTATACAAGACTTGATTTTTTTCCTCTCAAGATCTAGTACTTTGCAGCACCAACACTTGCATTTCTCTCCAGATATTTGCAAATGGAGTTTCCTCACTGCAGTTTCTCAGCCTCCTAATATCACTAACTTCATTTATGTAGAGTGGTCTCTTGTTGACGTGAGAAGGAATGTCTGTTATCAGGGAGGCAGAGGGTAGGTAAAAGCAGTAATGTCTATGCTAAACCTGATCAGACTCCACCTATGTTCTTTGCCTCTTTCATTCCTTTGGCCACAAATTGTGTAGTGACAATGCACTTACTCTCTGTCTTCTGAATTTCATTAACTAGAGATTTCTCAGTGACCAGAACATATTTTATTACCTCAAAGGAGAATTGAAAATAGTTTGTGAAAATCTTTTATAAGATTTTTTATACAATAGGATTATATTATAGTTTTTAAAATTAATTACAACACTGATATATTTTCTTTAAAATAACCATTATTCTCATTTTAATATAATACAAGTCTCTTCTTAATCCTCTCTTCTCCCAGCACAACCTCTGTGGGCTGTATTATTTTTTCTACAAATAGAGGAGTTTGCATTTGGTGATCTCTGAAGTCCCTTCAAGCTCTGAAACTAAGTCTGATAGTAAAGGACAATAGGAGGACTTTCCTCATCTCCTGAGATTAAAGTCATGAAAAGTGTCTACTGAGCTACTTTCTAAAACATCCCTTAGACTCACTGAAGTGAATAGACCATTGCAGCAGTCTGACACTGAATGCTATTTTATCTTCTTATATTCCTCAAATGGTTGCTTCTCATTCTTCCATATGATGATTTTGCAGGCATTTAGTCCTTGAAACAAGTGACATTTTTCTAATTTTAACTCAGGTCAATCAGTTGGGTGAGTATTGATGAACAAGCATTTGCTATAACCATGTCTCAAGTAATGTCAATCTGTATTGAACATGTGCCATGCCTAAGAGATTTTTTAATTAACCTGCTGACACTGCCAATGAGAGTTCAATGTTGTCTCAAGAAAAAGTTCCATAAGTACGTGTCTCTTTGCTATTTTTACCATCTGCTCTGGTGTTCCATGAATATAATGTATTTTATTTTTCTTATCAGAATTAAATAATTTATGAAAATCATTTAAATACATTATTTCAATTCTTTAAAATGCTGGTAGCATTCACATACTTTAAATATAGGAATATCTAGGTCACAAGATAGGACTAAACGAATTATTTTTATGATTTTGGCTTACTTACTCATTTGTTTATTCATGTACAAATGCTTGGGTTACATATATTGCCTTTGCCCCACCCAAGTCAGAGCTACAAGCATGTCCATCTCCCAAACGGTGTGCACCACACTCATTAACTGTGACTATACCTCTCCCCTTCTCCCCCCTCCCACCTTCCCGACAGCTGATGAATGTTACTACTATATGAGCACATATGTGTTGATCAATTAATACCAATTTGATGGTGAGTATATGAGGTGCTGGTTTTTCCATTCTTGTGATACTTCGCTTAGTAGAATGGGCTTCAGCTCCATCTAGGATAATACAAGAGGTGCTAGAGCACCATTGTTTTTTGTGGCCGAGTAGTACTCCTTGGTGTATATATATATACACCACATTTTATTAATCCACTCATGTATTAACTTGGGTTGTTTCCACATCTTTGCAATTGTGAATTGTGCTGCTATAAACATTCGAGTGCAGGTGTCTTTCTTATAGAATGTCTTTTTTCCTTTGGGTAGATGCCTAGTAATGAGGTTGCTGGATCAAATGGTAGTACTACTTGTAGCTCTTTGAGGTATCTCCATAGTACTTTCCACAGAGGTTGTACTAGTTTGCAGTCCCACCAGCAGTGTATGAGTGTTCCTATCTCTCTGCATCCATGCCAACATTTATTATTTTGGGACTTTTTGATAAAAGCCATTCTCACTGAAGTTTAGTGATATTTCACTGTGGTTTTGATTTGCATTTCCCTGATGATTAGAAATGCTGAGCATTTTTTCATATGTTTCTTGGCCATTAGTCTATCTTCTTTTGAAAAGTTTCTGTTCATGTCCTTTGCCTACTTTTTAATTGGGTTGTTTGATTTTTTTCTTGCTGATTTTCCTGAGTACTATAGAGAGTCTAGTTATCAGCCCTTTATTGGATGTGTAACATGCGAATATTTTCTCCCATTCTGTAGGTTGCTCTCCTGATAGTTTCCTTGGCTGTGCAGAAGCTTTTTAATTTGATTAGGTCCCATTTATTTATTTTTGTTGTTGCTGTGATTGCTTTTGGAGTCTTCTTTATAAATTCTTTGCTGAGGCCGATGTCTATAAGACTTTTCCCAACATTTTCTTCTACAATTATTATAGTTTCATGCCTTAGGTTTAAGTCTGTTATCAATTGTGAGTTGATTTTTGTGAGAGGTGAGAGGTGCAGATCCTGTTTCAATCTTCCACATATGGCTATTCAATTTTCCTGCACCACTTACTGAGTAAGGATTCTTTTCTCCAGTGTATGTTATTGTCTGCTTTGCCAAAGATCAGATGGCTATATAAGGATGGTTTTATATCTGGGTTCTCAGTTTTGTTCCATTGGTTTGTCTCTATTCTTGTGCCAGTGCAATGCTGGGTTGGTTACTATAGCCTTGTAGTACAGCTTGAAGTCTGGTAAATTGATGTTTCCCAATTTGTTCTTTTTGCTTAAGGTTGCTCTTGCCATATAGGGTCTTTTCTGGTTCCATACAAAGTGTAGAATTATTTTTTCTATATCTGTGAAAAATGGTGTTTGTATTTTAATAGGGATTGCATTGAATCTGTAGATCACTTTTGGTGGTATAGACATTTTAACAATGTTGATTCTATAGATCCATGAGCATGGTATGGTTTTCCATCTGTTTACGTCCTCTGTTATTTCCTTCCTCAGTGTTTTGCAGTTCTCCCTCTAGAGGTCTTTCACCTCCTTAAATATATTCCTAGGCATTTTATTTTTTTGTTGCTATTGTGAAGGGCATCAAGGCTTTGATTTGGTTCTCAGTTTGACTGTTGTTGGCATATAGGAATGCTACTGATTTGTGTACATTGATTTTGTAACCTGAGACTTTGCTGAATTTGTTTATCTATTCCAGTAATCTCATGGCAGGATCTTCGGGGGTTTCCAGATATAAAATCATATTTTCAGCAAAAAATAATAGTCTGACCTCTTCTTTCCCCATTTGGATGCCCTTGATTTCTTTCTCTTGTCTGATTGCTCTGGCTAGGACTTCCAGCACTATGTTGAATAGAAGTGGTGATAGAGGGCAATCTTATCTGGTTCCAGTTCTAAGCGGAATGCTTTCAATTTTCCCCATTCAATATGATGTTGGCTGTGGGTTTGTTGTATAGGGGTTTTATCATTTTGAGCTAAGTCCCATCTGTGCCTATTGTATTAAGTGTTCTTATCCAAAAAGGGGGCTGAATTTTGTCGAATGCTTTTTCTGTGTCTATTGAGAAGATCATATGGTCTTTGTTTTTGCTTCTATTTGTGTAGTGAATTACATTTACAGATTTGTGTGTGTTGAACCATCCTACTTCTCTGGGATGAAGCCCACTTGGTCATGATGGATTGATTATATTTTGATAAGCACCAGAATTTGGTTTGTTAGGATTTTATTAAGAATTTTTACATCTAATTTTCTGTCATATTTACTTGAATTTATTTTAAAAAATAATTATAATAGAAATTGTACATTCCATTAAAATAATATGATGTTTACCATTGATTAATCTGTTAAGTCAACAGCATTTTTAAAAATTAAAGGGTAATTTAAATACAGAAAATTTATAAAGTACACTAATTTTAAGGGCACAGCTTGATAATTTTTCCATATATATTACCCAGATCAATATATAGAGCATTTCCAAACTCTGTAAGTTTTTTTGGTGCTCCTTCCCAGTATGTATCTTCACTTCCCTTTTGAGGTAACCATTATTATGTTTTCTATCATCATGACTAATTTTGCAAGAATTTTTTTTCAGATCTAAAGAGACATAAGATGGAAGCTCTATCTAAGTAGCTCACAATATAATGGGGGGAAATAGAAACCATGAAGAAATTAGCAGAGTACAAAAGTAATCCCAAGTGCCAAATAGTTGCAAAATTAATAACACCATCTCATATTTTATAATATTTGCCATTTATAAATATGTATACATTTAGAATCATAACTAATCCTCACATTTCTGTATGATGAATGCCATTATATCTATTATACAAATGAGATAACTTAAGATCTTAAAGGTTAGCTAATATGCCTGTATTAGTTTTCTATTTCTATGTAACAAATTTTACAGATTTACCACCTTAAGACAACAAATTTATCTTATAGTTTCCATGGGTCAGGAACCTGGGCACAGGTCAGGAGTATCCTCAGCTCAGGGTCTCTCCAGACTGAAAATAAGGTATCGGCTAGGACTAAAATCTCATCTGAGACTTGAGGTCCTCTTCCAAGCTCCCTATTTGTTATCAGAATTCAGTTCTTTGTAGTGGTATACTGAAGTCTCTGTTCTCTTGCTGACCAAGTGCCAGGGTTGCCCTCAGTTCTAAAGGCCAACCCCAGGTCCTAGGCTTGTGACCCCCTCACAACAGGATAGTTTACTTCTTCATAGCCAGTGGGAAAATTTCTCTCACTTTGAATCCATCCGAATTTTTGAAGGTCTTACTTGATTAGGTTTGGCCCACCTAGAACAATCTATCTCCTTTCTGATTAACTCAAAGTTAACTGTCGATGAGGAATTTTAATGATATCTGCAAAATCTCCTATACCTTATAATGCAACATTATCAAGGAGAGATACCTCATCATATTCACAAGTCCCTCTCATGGTCAAGAGGCAGAGATATACAAGGAGAAGGAGTACCACTGGGCAAGAATGTTGGGGCCTGTCAAATTAAGTGATAAAAAATAAACTAAACCTTCCAGCTGCATAGTTTCTACTATACTATACTTCTGTGTGAATATGAAGAATTAAATAACATGAACAAAAATTTCTTCTAGCAAACTAAAAATATCATTTATTGAATGTTTATTGTGTTCCATTATCAAATTTAAAGCTATTGATAATTTTATGAGATAGGATTTTAGTCTCATTTTACAGATATGGAAACCAAGGCTTGGAGAGGTAAAATAACTTGCTTACACAGCTTGTACATGAAGAAGTGAAAGAAGTTCTATCTGACTCTATATACTATTCTCTTATGCACTATATTATATGCTTGAAACTAATATTTGATCTAGGCTTTGAAGGATGCATAGATTTCAACAGGTAGAGCTATAATAAAAAAAAATTACCAGTTACAAGCAGAAATAGCAGCAAAAACAGAGACATTGAGTTGCAAAAGAGTCAGATATGTTGTTTGGAGTATAATATTCTTGATAGTATAGCTGAAATTATACCAACGAAATCTTCACCTTCTCTTAGAAGAGCATTTCATTGGCTAATACTTTATTTTGATATCAAGGGCTCTATTTGCAAACACTGTAAATGTCCATCTAAAAGTTTGTGGTGTCTCATGTAAGGAACTTGTTCATTTTCTATGCAGAGTCTTTTTCTTGAGGACCTTTGGGAGAGATTTCTTTCTAGTTTTAAGATGAAGAAGAGCTGAGCTTACTGAACTGAACTACAATTATTTTCCCTTTTTGCCTGCTTAGAAATCTTAGTGACAAATTTGTGGCCTCCCATAACATGTGTCTAATTTTACTATCAATGTGCTTTTTCTTTTTAATTTTTTTTGCTCTCATCGTTTTAAAATGTATTTGATCTCTCTAAGCTGTCTTAAATTCTTTTCAAAACTAGTCAGGGTATGAATAAACAAATATATGACTAAAATTTAGGCAGGTGGTTTACAGGAACCACTCATGAATTTGCAGATAGGCAAGGAGCTCTGAAGTAAAATTTTCTGATGCTTAGCTATCAATCCTCCTAAACTGAAATGAACCAGAACACTAAATCATTAGCTTGGCTGTTATGCTCTTGTCGGTAGATCTCAGTGGCCAGGCCCAGATGTTGCATTATAAAGAATACAGTTTGGACCTACTGATAGATTTCACTCTGGTGTTTCCTTTCTTTAACTTAGAAAGTAATTGGATGCAAAGGATGTAAAAAGAGAGTTTTTAGAAATTAAGGTCCTTGAAAAATTACTTCAGAAGCTGTGTCAGCTCAATTTAGATAAAAGTATACTGGTACAGGCTCACAGAATGTGGTACATCAGCAAAGTAATGATTGTTACAAATAAAAGCACTGTACCTCTCTCACATTTTCAGAAATGTAAACTGCATTAGAAAATTGATGCTATACAACCGTCTTGCAAATGTGATGTAGGAATTTTTTATAATGATAAGCTATTTGAAAAAGTTCATAGCAATAGCTGCGAAACCTTAATAAGTAAAACTCAGCAAACAGAGTAAACTGAAAAATCTAGGACCCCATAAAAATTCCAGGAAACAAGAAAGAAGGAAATGGAATCAGAAGCAGTTAAAAGATTCTATGATATAAAAATATGGAAAAGACAGGAATCCCATAGTATGAGAGTAGGGAAGAAGAGGTAAATGTCCTAGGACTCATTGAGGACTAAAGCATGAAAGAAGTGGATGGTTAAATGACATGCAAATCATATGAAGGAGGAGAAAGCAAACAAAATGGTCAGAAAGTCACTGGACTGAGGATAAAGAGGGATTTTAAGGGCAGGGAGTGCTGAGAGGTGCCAAGCATACATGCATCTGATTTATGTACATCATGGTAAGATGAATATTTGTGCAGCAGGAGATCAGGTTGAAACAATAGCAACAAGTTGCCTGGTGATGTTATTTGTTGTGAAATTCAGGGAAAGTGAGACTCATATTAAATTCATAGCAATTCTAATTTATTAGATTTATTTTAACTCTTTGGACCTTAGATCTCAAGAAAGTAGTGGACAACTATACTCATTTAGTCAGCATCGTGAGGCTAATCAGTCCAGATCTAATATACATTTCAGTGGATGCCTGTGTTAGTTTCCTATGGCTGCTATAATAAAATTACCACAAATTTAGTGGCTTTATACAACAGAAATTTATGTTCTCATAGTTCTGGAGGCCATAAGTTTGAATTCATTTCACTGGGCAGAAATCAAAGTGTTGACTGGGCCACACTCTCTGAAGGCTCCAGGGGAGAATTTTTTCCTTGCCTCTTCCAGCTTCTGGTGGCTGCTGGCATTCTTTGGCTTGTGGCTGCATATAACTCCAGTCCTCAAGGATAGCATCTTTAAATTTCTGCCTTCTTCATCTTCACATCATCTTCTCTTCTGTGTGTATGAAATCTTTCTATCTTATAAAAATATATGTGATGGCATTTAAGGCATACCCGGATGATCCAGGATAATCTCTTCATCTCAGGATATTTAGTTTAATCATATCTGCAAAGATCCTTTTTCCAAAATTAGGTAACATTTGCATTTTTCAGGCACTGGAACATGATATCATTGGGAGTCTAGCCTACTACAATGCCCAATTTAAACATAAGGTGGTGCCTTAGCATGAAATGAGGATTTTGATATAATTTACTCTGTTTTAGCCTCTCTACACCTCAGTTTATTCATCCTTCACATGGTATGATGTTCCTTGCGTTACTATGTCATAATGAAAATTAGGTGAGATGGTGTTAGTAAAAGTGTTTCCTAAGTGATGAAGCAATGTTAATATCTTAATATCAAACAAATTCTAATTATATTCTAATAAAATATTGACAATATTTTACTGTAATTAATAATAATGGTAATAACTATGATAATAGTATAATGATATGATTGGAGGAAATGTGGGAAGACAGAAGATTTCCTCTTTATTCCTCTGTTTCCTTATTTTTAAAGTATGGATAACAATAATACAAGCATTTTAAATTTGTTTTTGGGATTCAATTATATGTGTTCACATACATAAAATTCTTAGAAAGTGCTAGGCACATAGTAGAGTTAGCAATAATAATAATAAAACAACAAAATAATGAACTAAGAGCTCTGTGTAATTGATCTGGAATTTGGGAAAAGAATGTGCGTGGAAACGGGAAGGAGACTCTAGAAGCAGTGAAACGAGATTGTCAAGTAATGTTTTGACGTAACTTTCAAATGGAAAATACTGTTTTAAATTGGTCCTGCTTTGAAAATGATTTATTTTTCACTTATTATTATTTAAAATGTGCACATCTTATCTTAGCATCCAGTATTTGTATTAATTAATTGCTACTGACAAAAATCAGAGCTCTGAAGAGTGCCCTAAGCAGAACTCACGGAACACCACCAGGATTCTGTGCAATCTATAGAATAGGCCATTGAAGGATTAGGATGGAAAAAGTATTAGGATTTTTAACCCTTGTGTTGGACCACTATATGACTTTTTACACATGGTGGAAAGTTGAGTCACATGGAACAAATATACATAAAAAGAGGACATTTAAGTAAGTTCTATAAAAAACATTATGGGAGTCCACATCTCATAGAAAGGGCCAGGAAAGTCTTCACAGAGTAGATGATATCGGAGCTGAATCTAGAAAGATGAGTAGGAGTATACTTCTTAGGCAAAAGTGAAGGAAAATATTTCAGGCTGAAGAGGCAAAATGCAGGGGCGTGAAAAGGCATGCTAGATTCAGGGATCTATGATGAACCGTTAAACGTAGAGTTTAGTGAGCATTTGTTGTGTTGTAGGAGATGACTTTGAAAAGATAGAAACCATACTATCAGGGAGCTTTCTCTTTATCTTGAGTGGCATGGAAGAATTTTATACTGAAAATTATATGGTAAGTTTCCAGTTTAGGAAATGTAGCCTGGAATTTGAATATATAGGTCAAGATGGTATCCTGAAGTCAGGAATATTTTATATATCTCTTTATTTCCCACTAAATGTACCAATGAATTTACTAAGGGTGAAGCCATTCTATAACACCTAGAAAATAGAGAGGCGTTCCACCCATTTACATGACATTTCCAAACTTATTGTCAGTAAATGTTACAAGTGAAAGAATACATACTATGAAAGGGAACCCTAGCAGAGTGGGTAAAAACATTTCTTAATTCTTCCCACCCCATCTTCCCTAGAATCCTATCTTTTATCAGAGGGAACTGTGAATATAAGGATGGAATTTGGAGCAGTGGCAGGGGATGGTGGGGTAGATTCCAGGCTAAATGTCAGGACCATCACAGTAGGGAGGAGGTCATATCGACTTTGCCCACAGGCATCCAGGAGACTGGAAAAATTGCTGAATATAGCTCAGAAGCATTGCAACATTGGCATCTGATTCACAAAAATAAATTCATCAGAAATTACAGCTGGTTTTCTTTGCCTAGAACCCTATCTACTATGAAATTCACATGAAATATTAAAGTTTCAAAATATTACAATGAAATAAATTTGAATCTTTTATATTTACATCTTTCTTTCACTTTTTATATTTCTTTCATATTTTGTTCTCATCTACTTTTCTTGGAACTGATAAAACTGACATGTGAAAACAACTGCTGAAAAATGGGATATACACATGCAGAAGAGTGAAATTAGACCCTGATCTCATACCACATACAAATATCAACTCAAAATGGATTAAATGCTTAAGTGTATGACCTGAAATTATGAAACTACTAGTAGAAAACATAAGGGAAAATGTTTATGACATTGGTCTGGGCAATGATTTTTTTGGATATAAACTAAAAGCATAAGCAATAAAAGAAAAAAAAAAGACAAAGGTGATTACATCAAACTAAAAACTTCTGCCCAACAAAAGAATCAACAGAATGAAGAATATATTTGAAAACCATACATTTGACAAAGATATAATTTCCAAAATGTAGGAAAAACTCAAGCAGTTCAATAGTAAGAAAACAACTTGATTAAAATGTATGAAGGGACTGAATCGATATTTTTCAAAAGACATTCAAAAACTCAACAGATACATGACAAAATGCTCAGTCATTCATAATCAGAGAAATGCAAATTAAAACCACAATGAAATATCACCTTACTCCTGTTAGAATAGCTATTATCAAAAAGAGAAAAGATAAATGTTGGAGAAAATGTGAAGGAAAGGAAACCCTTGCATGCCTTTGGCAGAAATGTAAATTAGTACAGCCATTATTGAAAACAGTGTGGAAGTTTCTCAGAAAGTTAAAACTGAAACTACCATATAATCCAACAATCCAACTACTGGTCATATATCCAAATGATATGAAATCAGTATGTTGAAGAGATAGCTGCACTTCCATGTTTATTGCAGCATTATTCACAATATGGAATATGTCAAAATATGGAATCAACCTAAATGTTCATCAACAGATAAATGGTTAAAGAAAATATGGTATATGAACACAATAGAATACTAGTTAGCCTCAAAAAAAGAAGGAAATCCTGTCAATTGCAAAACATGGATGAACCTGGAGGACATTATGTTAAGTGAAATAAGCCAGATACAGAAAGACAAATACTGCATGATCTCAGTTATATGTGAAATCTAAAAACTAATTCATAGAAACAGAGAGCAAAATGGTGACTACCAAAGGCTAGGGGATGGGAGTATTGGGGAGATATTGGTCAAAGGAAATAAAATTTCAGTTAAGTAGGAGGCATAAGTTTAAGAGATCTATTGTACATCATGGTGTCTATAGTTAATAACAATATATTTTATACTTGCAAATTATTAACAGAGTATATTTTAAGTGCTTTCACTGAAAAAATGATATGTACGTGAGGTAATGCATATGTAAATAGTTTGATTTAACCATTCCACAATGTATGCACATACTATGACATAATGTTATAAACAATAAATATATACAATTTTATTCATTAAATAAAAAAGATGATGTTGAAATGTGTTCAGAGAATTTAGAATCATAGTTTATAGTTATAAAGGAGAGCTATAACAATTGATTTTTTAAAAAACAGAATTTACTTATTTATTGGTTTTCAGAAGCAACATTTTTTTATGTATTAACAACCCTGAAAGTAGGGTGTGCCTAATAATATATACCATATGACTATTCCTATGGCTTTGTTTGTTTTACATTTTAACATCTCTTAAATTAAGTTAAAACTTATAGTTGATGGTATCATATATTTGCTGAAAATGAGACATAGGAGTGTCAGGAGTGTTAAAAAAAGCAATATTCAAAGCAGAAGAGTGAGAATTAATGATAAAAAGAACTAACAAAGGGAGAGGGCCAAGATGGCAGACTAGAAGCAGCCAATACACAGCACACCATGGAGGGGATTGAAAGTGGCAAGTAGATATTCACCTTTGGATGGGTCATCTAGGAGAGAGTGCTAGGATTCAACAGAGAAGTGATGGGAGTCACCAAAAGCAGAAGAGAGTAATGTAAGGTGACCTACTTATCAAGATTGGCAGTGACTGGGAGAAGTGTCCACTTGTGAGGAAGGAGCAGGTGAGAGACCACTGGGGCCTCACACTTCCCCTTTGGACTTTGCAATCTGAGCTACAAGAGGGTCCCTTCAATTCCATGGGGCCTCTGGACTAACACAGGGAGCTTCCTGGAGACTGTGCAGTGGCATTGCTCCAGAGAGGGGGCATGGCAGGGTCCCATAGACTTCTGAGCACTGAGTGCTGCAGCTGGTGTGATTCTGGGAGCCCAGCTCCAGAGACTAGCATCTGTCTGGAGGCAGTGCCATCTCTACTGCCTCATTGCTGCTGATGGGCCAGGGAGGAAGCAGAGAGGCTGGACACTCTTGTACACCCTGGGGACAGACTCTGCTGTGCTGCCACTACTGATCCTTCCACTGGGGACCCAGACAGGAGCAAACCTTCATGGAAGCTGGGCCTACTTTTGCCACTAAAGGGGCTTTGTCTCACTGCCACCACCACTGCTGCTGCTGCAGGACCCAGGCACCAGCAAATGTCCACAGCTGCCCTACTCTGCTGCCACTGTGGAGAAGGACTTATTATGCCCCTACTTGAGCTTTTAGCACGGGCCTGGGAACCAGCTTGCCCATCCACATTAATATTCTCAGCACTTACTTGGACTGTGACAACCATAGGGGAACAGGGAGATGCAGAAGAGCAGCAGTGTTACAGGCTCACAGTGAATCTGCCCCTTTCCTGCCTGAGCATTCTTCCAGAGCAGAAGTCAAGCATGACATTAATGGGCTTGGGCACTAGGGATTACCTAGTCTAGTCCACTACCACTGACATCTGAACACCCTCCCAAGAGTCTGAGTTCGAGCTTATCCAAATTTCCAGCAACACTGAAGTGGGTACATATAAGCATGAACCCAAAGATAGTATACCTCTCCCTCTTTACAGTGAGAAACAGAGTTCCAAGTAGAGGAGAACAACTGTAATTCAAAGCTATCTGTTTTGTGCTGAGGGAAGATATTTCAGATGAGAAGAAACCAGCATAACAATGCTAGTAGCAATATGAAAAAAGAGGCTCCATCAGCACCCCCACTAACTCTCCAGCAATGGATTCCAACCAAAAGGAAATTGTTGAAATATCAGATATAGAATTCAAAATATGGATCACAAGTTTTATAAATGAAGGAGAAATAAAATCTTTCCCATACAAGCCAACATTAAAGGAGTTTGTCACCATTAGACTTGCCCTATAGGAAATGCTCAAAAGTGCTCTAAGCACCTAAAAAAACAGTTGCTAGTATCCAGTGTAAGGACACTAGAAAGTAAAAACTCAGAGTTTCTATTAGAGAGTAACACAAGGGAAAATACAAAGGAAACAGGTAACAATCCACATGATAACTGGAACAGTATCTCATTTATCAATATTAACATTGAATGTAAATGGTTTAAATGCCCCATTTATAAGATACAGATTGGCAGAATGGATAAAAAAATACACAACCCATGTATCTGTTGTCTCCAAGAAACCCATTTAATTCATAAAGAGTCTTATAGATTCAAGGTAAAAGGTGGAAAAAAATATTTACAAAAATGGAAACCAAAAGTGAGCTGGAGTAGCTACTCTTATACCAGATAAAACAGTTGTAAAATCAACAACAGTAAAAAAAAAGACAAAAATGGTTATTATATAATTATAAATGGATCAATTAAACAAGATGTAACAATCCTAAATATATGTGCATCTCACACCAGAGCTTCCAGTTTCATAAAACAAATACTACTACACCTAAGGAATGAAATAAACTGCAACATAATAGTGAGGAATTGAGCACTCCACTGACAGAACTAGACAGAAACAGATAGAAAAATCAACAAAGAAACACTTGACAAAAATAAGACTCTAGAACTAATAGACTGAACAGATGATTATAGAACATTCTACCCCAAAACAGCAGAATATGCATTCTTCTCATCAGTACGTGAGACATTTTGCAAGATAGGTTATATGTTAAGCCACAAAAAAAAAAATCAGAAAATTTTAAAAAATTGAAATCATACCATGCATTAATACCTTCTCAGACCACAGTGAAATCAAACTATAAATAAATTCCAAGAGGAACATTCCAAACTATACAAATAGGTGGAAGTTAAATAACGTGATGCTAAACGATCTTTGGATCAATGATAAAAACAATATGGAAATCAAAAACTATTTTAAATTGGATGGCAATGGTGACACAAGCTACTAAAATCTCTGGGATACAAGATACAAAAAGCAGTGCTAAGACAAAAGTTCATAGTATTAAATGCCTACATCAAAAAGACAGATCACACATTAACAATCTAACATAACAATTCAGGGAACTAGATAAATAAGAACAAATCAAATCCAGAGGCAGAAGACAAGAAATAACAAAGATCAGAGCAGAACTAAACTAAACAAAATTGACACCAAAGTATATACAAAGGATCAATTAAATGCAAAGATGGTTCTTTGAAAAGATAAACAAAATTGACAGACCACTAGCTAGATTAACCATCAAAAGAAAAGAGGAGATTCAAATAAGCTCCATCAGAAATGAAAAAAGAAACATTACAACTTTTGCCAGAGAAGTTGAAATACATAATATCTTCTGTGATTACTATGAAAACCTTTATAGACACAAACTAGAAAATTTGGGGGAAATGGATAAATTTTTGGAAACACGTAACCTCCTCACTTGAATCAGAAAGAAGTAGAAATTCTGAACAGATCAATAATGAGTAGTGAGATTGAAACATGATAAAATATTTTCAAGCAAAAGGAAGCCCAGGACCAGATGGATTCACAGCCTAATTCTAACATACCTACGAAGAAGAACTCGTACCTATCCTACTGAAAATATTCTATAATATGGAGAGGGAGGGAATTCTCCCTAACTTATTCTATAAGCAAGTATCACCCTGATACCAAAATCACAAAAAGGGCACAATAAAAATAGAAAACTACAGTACTTATCTCTCATGAATATAGATGCAAAAATCCTCAACAAAACACTAGCAAACTGAATGCAACAATACATCAAAAAGATAATTCATTGTGATTAAATGAGTTTCTTCCCAGGAATACAAGGATAGCTTAACATATGCAAATCAATAAATATAACTAACCATATAAACACAAGCAGAAAAAAAATCATATGATCATCTCAATAGGTACAGAAAAAGCATTTGATAAAATCCAGCATGGCTTTATGATAAAAACCCTCAACAAACTAGGCATAGAAGGAATATACATCATAATAACAAACAAAAGCTACATATGACAGTCCCACAGCCAACATTGTACTGAATGGGGAAAAGTTGAAAGCATTTCCATAACTACTAGAACAAGACAAGAATACCCACTGTCACCACTTCTATTCAACATAGTACTGGAAGTCCTATGCCTATGGAAGTCCTTGCCTACCTAATCAGGCAAGAGAAAGAAATAAAGGGCATCCAAATCAGGAAAGAAGAGGTCAAAGTATCCCTGTTTGCCAATGATATGGTCTTATATCTAGACAACTCTAAAGACTCCTCCAAAAGGCTCCTGAAATCGATAAAAAAAAAAAAAATTCAGCAAAGTCTCAGGTTACAAAATTAATGCACATAAATCAATAGGAGTTCCATACATTCGTAACAACCAAGCTGAGCATCAAATCAAAAACTCAATACCATTTACAATAGGTGTAAAAAATACCTAGGAATATACATAACGAAGAAGGTGAAAGATATCCATAAGGAGAACTACAAAAAACAGATGAAAGAAATCATAGACGGCACAAACAAATGAAAAAATATCCCATGCTCATGGATTGGAAGAGCAATATTGTTATTGTAAAATGTCCATACTAACCAAAGTGACTTACAGGTTCAATGGAAATACCATCATAATACCAATGTTATTTTCCACAGAATTATAAAGAACAATTGTAAAATTTATATGGAACTAAATAAATAAATAAATAAATAAATAAATAAAGAGCCTGAGTAGCCAAAGCAATCTTAAGCAAGAATAACAAATCTGGAGGTATCACATTACTTGACTTCAAATTATACTACAAGTCTATAGTAAACAAAACAATATGGTGCTGGTATAAAAGTAGACACATAGATCAATGGAACAGGATAGAGAAACCAGAAATAAAATCAGACACCTTAACCCAGATGATCTTTGGCAAAGTCGACAAAAGAATACACTGGGGAAAGGACACCTTATTTAATAAATGGTGCTGAGAAAACTGGATTGCTATATATAGGAGATTCCTATCTCTCACCACATACAAAACTCAACTCAATATGGATTAAAGACTTAAACGTAATATCTGAAACCATGAAAATTCTAGAAGAAAACATAGAAAAAAAATTTTTGGACATTGACCTGGGCAAAGAATTTATGACTAAGACCTCAAAGGCAAATAAAACAAAAACAAAAATAAATGGGAAACTCAATTAAACTAAAATGTCTTTTTTTTCACTGCAAAAGAAAATCAACAAATAGACAACCAATGGAATGGGAGAAAATATTTGCCAACTGTATATCCAACAAAGGTCTAATATCCAGAATCTACAAAGAACTCAAACAAATCAACAAGAAAAAACAAATAACTCCATTAAAAATTGGGCAAAAGACATGAACAGTTTTCAAAAGAAGATATACAAATGGCCAACAAACATATGAAAAAAATGCTCAATTTCACTGATCATCAGGGTAATTCAAATTAAAACCACAATGAGATACCACCTTACCCCTGTCAGAATGACCTTTAGGAAAAAGTCAAAAAAATTTTGATGTTGGCATAAATGCAGTGAAAAGGGAATGCTTATAATGTTGATGTTAATTAGTACAACCTCTATGGAAAACAGTATGGAGATTTCTCAAATAACTAAAAGTGTATCTGCCATTCAATCCAGCAATTTACTACTGAGGATCTACTCAAAGAAAAAGAAGTTATTTTATAAAAAAAGACACTTATACCCATATGTTAAACTCACAATTGCAAAGATATAGAATCAACTTAAGTGTCCACCAACTGATGAGTGGATATAGAAAATGTGGTGTATATATACCAGGGAATACTACTCAGTCATTATAAAGTATAAAACAATGTCTTTTGCAGCAACTTGGATGGAACTAAATTTTGTGCAATTGAAGAGCCCGTGGTTAAGTATGATAAAAATATTTTAGCCTGTGCAGTATATATGACACATACGCCACTTGTATAAAGAGCAATTCAGTCGTTGCTGAGTGTCTCACTCTGATGCTATGAGAGGCTGTGTAGGGGACAGACTCTATTTTAGAGTCCACCAAGAGAGATAGTTTTCACAGGAGTAGCCTAAACCCAAATACACAAAATATAGACAAATATTAAAAATATCAACACTTTAGATCTCAGGAAAAGACCTGCTACACTAATAAAATATGATAATAAAACTCAGTTGATGAGTAATAGTCTTTTAAAATTAGAGTTGCTGATATGCTAATGTTATGGACCATGTTGAAGTTAGACCAATGTAAACCTTAAATGCAATTATACATTACTTCAATAGATAACAGAAGATCAGGGACTATTGGCTTATTTGGGGAAAATTCAACTCTTCTCAGTTTCTTGAACCCATTGTTAAAAATGCAATCCTATGGAAAATTTTCAAACATCTAGTAACTGTAGAAAGAACATAATGAACCACCCTTCCTCCTTTTAAACTTCGTACTCTTAAGTTTTTATAGGAAATACGTGTAGGTAATTGTTCTGTTGTACCTATGCCTTATTCCCAGCTCTGGGATTTGTGTTTGGCGCATAATAAAGCTCTATTACTTTTGAAGAAATGAATTAGCTGATTCAAGAAGCATTGATCAGTACTATATACAGTAATAGCATTTGGCTTTGGAATTTAACTGTGCTCAATTTTAGGATTTCACAACTTAATGAGTTTGGCATTCAGGACTCATGGATTTCACAGACTACTTGGAAAGTCAGACTTGAAAAAAATCATAACCATATGATGTGATGATTAAAGTTTGTGCAAAGTGCTAAGCCAGCATAGAATGCCCAACTTTTGCCTTGTCAGATTGAGGAAAACTTCCTAGGGAGGTTCTTCTTAAATTTCTATGTCCCAAATGAAGAATAGTTTGAGCTTCTGGTGAAGTTTTGTTTTATTTGAGAACTTAAGAGTCCTAAATTAAGCCTGCTGCTTACCCATTTACCCAAACTTTCATTCATTTATTCATGTCCCAAATATTTTTGACTATATATGTATAAGTGCTTGAGATATAGAGATAAATAAGACTACTGCCCTAGAAGCTAGATACGGGTAGTCCCTGACTTATAATGGTTCTATTTACAATTTTTCGACTTTATATTGGTGTGATAATGATACACATTCAGTAGAAACCATACTTTGAATACCCACACAACCATTCTGTTTTTCAATTTCAGTATAGTATTCAGTAAATTACATGAGATATTCAACATCTGATAAAACAGGCTTTGTGTTAGATGATTTTGCCCATCTGTAGAATAATATAAGTGTTCTGAACATGTTTAAGGCAGGCTGGGCTAAGCTATGATGTTCAGTATAATAAATGCATTTTCAACTTACAGTATTTTCAACTTATAATGGGTTTCACAGGATATAAGCTCATCATAAGCTGAGGAGCATCTATATAAAGAAATATACTTTCCATATTTTCTATGAAATATCTAAACCATAAGGCAGAGTAAAGCAGAGGTATAAGTCAATAGTGTAAGGAACTGTGATGTATGTCACTATGATTTATGCACAAATTCCCAAGAGGGAGTTAACTCAGCCTAACTGTGCAGGAGTGGCATAAGATGATTTAAAATGAATCCCCAGATGAAATAACACATGAATTGGGTTTAGAAAGATAAGCAGGAGTCAGCTAAGTAGCTGGACTATGGAGAGAGGGCAAGGGCATTTTCATGGGAAGGGAACTACTTTAAAAAAAAACATAAAAAGGCAAGAGACCTTTCTGTGTTCACAGAGCTACATCGTGTTAATATATTTGAATAGCAATTTGGGTTTATATATTATTTGATTGTAGTTAGTCTGAAAGTAGCTAATCAGTGAGGACTTTAAGTGAAACAAATTTTCATGTTAAAAGAGACACTGGAAAAAAAGTGGAGAATATGTTGGAGAGAAAGTAAATTGAAAGAAGTTAGAAGGCATGTGGTATTCCTTGTAAGAAATGATAAATGTCTAAACCAATGTAGTAGCAGTGAAGATGGAGAAGTGGGTAAATAACTTTAGAGCTACTGAAAAGAGAAAAAAAATCAACAGAATTTTATTATTATTTGTTTTCTATTCTGCCCTGTTTCATAAAAATGTAAGGCTGCTTATAGGGATATATTAAATGCCACAGAAAAATATATATTAGTTTATAGATTATGTTACCACCAAGGGGATTGGTGATTGATCAATTAGCAATTGGACTGAGGATGAAGTAGAAAAAGAAGATAGTGCCTTGGCTTTTGTGCTTGAAAAACAGACAGATGCAATTCTTCTTTACTGAAATAGTAAATGACATTGGAAATTCATCTTACCTCGAAAGACAGTAAGTTCATTTTTGTACATGTTGAATTTGAGGTACCCATGAATCATCCAGATGAGGATAGTCAAATGATAGTTGGACGTTTTTGTTTAAAATTCAGGAGAATGGTTGGAGAGACATTAACAACGATACAGTATCAAATATTTCTTCCAAATATGTTGCATAAAAACTATCCCAAAGCTCAGTGGTTGACAACAACAGAGACTTATTTCCTGCTTCCCCCGTCTGTGAATTGGCCGTGGCTCTATTGGACTAGGCTGAACTAGTTATCAGGCTGTAGTTGATCTTAGTACTATTTCATGTACCTTCTTATCCTGGGACTAGAGACTTCCAAAGGGATGTTCTCACTGTGGATGGCTAACGTGTAAGAGCAGCGAACAAAAGTGCATAGCGTCCCTTAAGGCTTCAGTATTCATGTAGAAAATTGCCCTTATGCTCATATTCCATTAACTAAAACAAATCACTTAGCCAAACTCACATCAAAGGGGCCAGGAAGTGTACTCCACCCAGAGGAAGTATGGAAAGGGTAGGGAGAAAAGGGAGTATTCTGAACAAATAAATATAATCTCCTACATGTAGTGTTGGATTAACAGGGTTGAATGACATCCCTCAGATATGGGTAAAGTAAAAGAAGATGATGATAGCACTGTCAGAAATAGTAATGGTTACAGACTAGAAATAAAGAATCGATGATATAAAATCAGGGAAGGTGAGTCCCTGAAGTCAAAGGAGTAAAGCTTTAATGAATAAGATAAGAAAACCAGTGTCTCATCCTATGCAGAGCTCAAATCAGGAATGGAAATGTCTTTTGTATATCAATTTCAAGGTCATTAATAAGACTAGTTTTGGGATAAGATTGGAGGCAGAGATAAATTGTAATACGGTGAGAAGTGGATAGGAAATGAGGAACTGGAAATCACTGTAAATTACCTCTTCAAAAAACTTGTCAGCGAAGGAAAACAGATATGGAAGTCTGAAGTTGGTAGACTACATATGCTTGAGATCATGATATTTCTCCAAAACCTCTTATAAAGTTAAACCAGCTGAAAAAGGATTTCTTATTTGAAAATAATAATAAACCAAAAAAAAACCCTATACCTTTATAACTATACCTTCAAATCCATTTAAAATAGCCATCTCTAATAATCAGATTGATTTATTGCTATAATTGTAAAATCTAGTAAAGAAAATTTTATTCCTGCATGCCAATGTAATTGGAATATAGGTGTACAAATATTAATATAATCTAGTTTTTAAATTTAAGGAAATTCCCAGATGAAAAACTCATGCATCTAGAGTTATGGTTGCAAAGCCTGTGTATATGTTCATCAATTAACATGAGAAATACTTTAAATATTTTTACATGAGGCTTAAAAATCATGTGATTTACTCCAAATACTCATTTTCCAGATTTATTCCAAGGAATAAAAATTTGATTGAATGGGCCAATTTTGAGGATTTTCATTGCTATGAATTTATTATTTCACATGTGATGTTTGTGGCTTTAATATGTAGAGACATCAACTAAAATTACTACTCTGTTTGGTGGGAGGGAAAACCATCAAGATAAGCAGGAAAATGCATAGAAAAGAAGAAAGGAAAGAAAATTTTGTATCTCAAATAAGGCCTAAAAGGATAAAGGTTGAACATAATTATATGGGCACATGCTTAAATGTCAAGGCAATTTGGGACCATAACTTAACTGGAAAGAATAACATGTGATGGTATTTACAGAAATTATTCTATTTTTAAAGCTCTTGAATGCCCATTCAGCATTCTTCATGGGCATCTAAATGGACATTTTTTCTTTCTAAATCTCTTCTACTTTAGTTCTCCACAGTTACCTATAATCTTCCATTCATCAGATTCTTACAGAGTGTGATAGGTAAAGGTAACTCAAAAATTCTTAGGGCAGCTTTAGCTTAGTCTGTAACATTTTTTCTTCTTTACCAATGAGCTTCAGACCATCAGCAAACAAATTTTAACATTGAAAGAGCTAATAACTGGTTGTGATTTTAATGCTTATTTTTTTTTTCTTATATTTATTTTATTTTTTTATTTTTTATTTTTTTCCATCTTGTAATGGGGGTACAAATATTGTTTG
>VBSM01002217.1:47143306-47163337 GCA_008086735.1 Cheirogaleus medius
AAAAAAAAAAAAAAAAAAAAGACATAAGAATAAATCTAACAATAAATTGACAAGATCTCCATAAAGAACCTTTGAAATACTGTTGAAAAACACAAAAGATGACTTGAACAAATAAAACAAATGCTTTTTAACTCATTATCATAATAATAGATAGTTTCTAAATTAACATATAAATTATCAAAATCCCATCTCCATAAAAGTAACAATAGAATTTCTGAAGAACTAGAGAAGCTAATTACAAGGTTTATGCATTAAAAAGATAAGTAAGAATAGCCAGAAAATGGGGGGGGAAGTAATCAATGTGTACTCATAGTAATTAGAATAAAGCCAGAGTAACTAAAATGAGTCCGTAGTAGACTAATGGAAAGTAAAATTAATGAAAATTAATAAAAGGTACAGAAGTATGTTCACTTACATAATATAAATTTAGTGAATAATGGAGATGTCATATTTTAGGGGAGGGATATTTAACTTGATTCTATTCTATTAACTTGATTAAATACATTTATCAAAAACCTAGAGTTAAATTATGTTCAAAGACTAAATACTTTTGCCTCTAAATCAGGAAAAATGCGCAGATGTTGCCACATATTCAACATTATATTTGTGGCCCTAGCCAGTGTAATATGTCATGAAAAGGAAATAAAAGTCATATATATTAGAAAGAAGGAAGCAAAACTATATTTATTTATATAGCAAAACTATATATATTTATTTATTTACATGAGCATGCACATAGTTAACCTGAAGGAATCCACAGAGACCTATGGGAATTAAGGTTACTTTAGCAATTCTATTTCTATATACTATCAACATATAACTAGAAAATAAAAATTTAAAAATACAAACTAATAATGGTATCAAAACAGTACACACTATGCATTTATATAAAATTTTAGAACAAAAAACTAATCTACAGTTATAGAAATAACTACATAAATAAAATGTAATGTTAGAAAAACTAATATTTAGTTGTAGAAATCAGATTAATGGCTGCTTGGAAAGGTGAATAGGAGATAAATGACTGGAAAGAGGAATAAGGGGACTCTGAGTGACCTAAATATTCTATATCACATATTATAAAACTTATTAAACTGTGCACTTAAAATGGGTTCATTTATTGTTATATTTAAATTATGCTTTGCTATAGTCGAAATAAAGATAATAAACAGTTAAAAGACAAACTACATCATAGAAAAATATTTGCAATATATGTTCAAGATAAATGTTCAGTTGTTTAAAATATAAGGAGGAGTAATAAGAAAATTTTAATTTTAAAAAATTGTAATAATCCATGTAAAAATAGACAAAGAATAGATATAAAAGAAAGATATATATAAAGATGTTGAATTCACTTGTAAGGAAAATTTAAATTAAAATTACGAGGAGAAAACATTTTTACCTAGATACTTAGTAGACATCAAAAAATTTGATAATACTGTTGGCGAGGTTTAAGAAAATGTCTTTTCATATATTTTTTGTTGGATGGCATGTTTGACAAATTCTATCAAAAGAACTATACTTTTGATTTAAAAATTCTACATTCAGTGCTATTGTTACTAATAAACTAGCATATATCTGAGTTGCTTTATCTATAGGAACCTTCATTGAAGTGTTGTTCATAATCATATAATAATGAAAATAACATAATGTCTATAATATTTGGTAGGCTAAATAAGTTATGTTACAGTCATGGTATGGACTACTTCAGAGCCATTATAAACAATGACATAGCTCTATATGAACTAATTGGAAGAAGTTCCCAGGCATCCAGATATAAATGGTTAAGGGACAAAAACAAGGTGTAGGATCACAAACATAACATACTAATATATATATGCACATACACACTCATACATTCATGCATGAATAACTGTACATGCCAGAGAGTGATTTGTTCAGATAGAAAAGCAAAAAACTGATTTTTATTTCAGTATTCTTTGCTCGTATCATGATGACAGAGTGAATTTTTCCAAGTGTTTTGAGATTGGGAGGAATTCTATTTTTTAGAAAAAGTTTATACTTTCAGTCGTAATTAATTTCTAAATTAAATAATTGATCCTGCTCACCCTTCAGATGTACATGCATATCAGAACAATAAAACACAAAGAAACTTTTCCTACTAAGTGCAAAGTAGGAAACAAGTGTAACTCATTCTGAGTTACATTTGGCCTCTTTAGCCAAAAAGGACCTTTTAAGAATAGAAGCAATATTCACTGTTGGGGCATGAGGGCAATCTAGTGACAAATGTACTTCATTTTATTTTCTTAAACAAAAACATTCATGTTTGTATGGAATATGTGTTTGCTAATCTGCAAATCTGCTCAGCTATAATTCTCATTTAAACTAGTACCTGTATAACGTAATATCTAGCAAATGTTTCTGGAATTAAAACTTGGAATTAAAATGGGCTGATCTGAACACTTTTGTACAACCAAGTGGTAGATTTGTATTCAACAATTTATCTTCCTTTAACTGATTCTCTTTATGACAAAAAAGTATGGCAAAATGTCCATTTCTGCTCAGGAAACTTTTGCCATTAAGCCATGCATGTATCCTTCTTTGAGTCAATCATTCAACAAATATTTTTGAGCCCTGACATTGTGTGCAAATTTTGCAAGGTATAGGGTACAATAGTGGAAAAGAAAATTGACATGGCATCTATTTTCACAAAACTTTATTCCAGAAAGAGAGACCTAAATTTAACATATAAACTAACAGGCATTTAATGACAAGTTGTGATATATAGGGAAAGAGTATTAGCTATGAGAGAATGTAATAATAGGGATCTACTTTAGATTGGTTGGTCACAGAAGGCCTTTATGAAAATTGGCGTTTAACGGGAGACCTGTTGGATAGGAAGAAGTTAGCAAAGAAAAATGGGAAATAAAAGTGGATTTATCAATGTGGCTTGGATAATGGGGAGAGGCATTTGCAAAATTCTTAAAACAACAACAACAAAAAATTTCATTTGGAGTAATTGAAACCTGGTTAGCAGAGGTGGGAAGCAATACAAAGGAGTAGAGGAAAGGCAGGAGAAGCTGTAGCCAGGCTACACAGGGTCCTGTTGGCATGGTTGAGAGTTGATATTTTGTTGCTGTGGAACATGTTAAAATCTACTGACCTATACACAAAGTGAACTCATTAAAACTTGTACTCTTTTACTTGTTCGTTCACTAATTTGTTCATTTTTTAAGAGCCAAGACTTAAGTATCAAGGATCAAGCAATTAATAAGAGATGTCTCTCCTCATTCTTGAAAAAACCATAATTAAATGGGGGTAGGCAGATTTTTTAAAAGACAAATTATACCATAATAGAAATTATATTCCACTATAGCATTGAAAGTGCAATAATATTTTATTCAGAAAAGTGTTCAGGCTGTCAAGGAAGGGATCTGGAAAGTCAGGAAAGGCTTTTTAGAAAAGATGATGCTTATAGACCTCTGGAAGGAATAGCAGATGTTTGCCAGGTAAGTCAAGCATTCTAATCAGTGAGCCCAGCACTGGAGGAGTGATGGAGGAGAAGTTGGGGTTCAAGAAATAGGTTGGAAACAAATTATAACATGCTTTCATATCACACTCAATGTTTTAAAAAGTAACCTACTAAGTCAAAGACTTTCCGAGTACCAACATGACCTGATCCATGACTTGATATAGTCATTTTAGAATGACTTTTTTAGGTTTTTAGGATAATTGCTCTGGCCTCCCTTTCAGGCACCATTTGGGTCCTAGTAGTCACTGTACTATGTGACTTCTTGAGTCTGTGGGGATTTTAGTGGCACTCTGACTTTATACTGGGTATCACCCTCATGAGATCCCTAAATAGTCACAAACCTAAATTCATCATAGGAGCTTAATATATAGTGGCTGGTTCTTGTGCTAATTTCCTAATGCCACTTTAACAAATTGCCCCAGACAGTGGCATAAAACAACACAGGATATATTCTTTTGGTTTTGAGGTTCATAAGTCTGATCTCAGGGACTTGGCAGGGCTGCATTCTTTCTGGAAGCTACAGGGGAGAATCTTTTCCCTTGCCTTTTTCAGCTACTGCAGGCCACCTGCATACGTTTGCTTGTAACCCCATCCTCCATCTTCAAAGCTCATCACTCCAACTCCTGGTTCAATGGTCACATCTCCTTTTTCTGACTTTGAACACTTTTGATTACTTTGACCAACCTGGATAATAGAAGATAATCTCCCCATCTCAAGGTCTTTCACTTAATCAAATCTGCAGTGTCCCTTTGGCCATGTGAGGAAGCATATTCACAGATTCCAGGGATTAGGATGTGGACATTATTGCGACATTGTTCAGCCTTTCACAGTTCTGCAAATGTCATTGTCAAATAATGAATTCTGAACACTTTAGGCCCCCAATACATGATTAAACAGTTTTATTTTCTCAACAGAAAGGGGGGTATGACACAGCTTTAGAGGTACCGAGTAGGAGACAAAAAGCTGCATGATTTCTCTGTACTTTTCCACCTAGTCACATTTCACTGAAGTGACATTGTCCCACTGAAAGGAATAAGAGAGACTTTGAAATGCTGCCATGTGCAGCACCCTGTGATGCTGTGATGCTGTGATGCTGAGCTTTCATTTCTTTCTTTCCCAGAAGGGAGTCTGTCACTCTGCAGGGAGCCTTTTTGAAGCAGCCACAGCTTTGGGGTTGCTGAGTGCAGGAACTTCTCAAAAAAATAAATAAATAAATAAGTAATCCACTGCTCTTTTCATTTCTTGTCAATGAGGAATCCAAGTTCAAAAGAATGTTCTCTCTGTTTCCTTTCTTTTTCATCTGTCTATTAATACGATTGTGCCAAGGCTTTGACCAGCAGTTTATAGTAGATTCACGAGACTAATGAGAATGGAATTAGGTTACCAGCTATTTCATCTCATTTGTGCAATTATAAAATAACACAATGGAGGCATAATGGTCCCATGCATTTTAGCAGGATCTTATTTCTGAAGACACCAAAAGCTTTTAAAAGCATTAAGCCACTAATCTTTACACTTGAATTGGTAAGAAGGTGGGAAAACTGTTATCTTGTTTCAAAAAATGAAGGCAATAGCTGTACAAGTGGCCAAATCAACCAGCCTGAAGATTTATTCTTTTTTTAAATATTCATATGAAGGATCATTTAGCATTATGTCTACAAATGTTTGAAGCCAAGAAGGAGTCACTGAGCAGGTTTAAGCCTAATTATTATGTCTTGTGGAAGAATTTGTCTGAGCCTATGTACCTGGGCAAGGAAAGCAACATTTCTGGAATAAATGGAATCTGCCAAAATTGAGAGCTGGTACTGAGTGTGGGAAGAAAGTCAAGGTCCAGAGTCCAGGTGTTTGAGTCAATCGCGAATATTGAGGAGCAGTGAAGTGCCCTGGGCCTGGGGCATAGACATTTACCTCTTGTCAATTCCCTGTTAAATACATATAGTTCTGGACTTTCTAGTTAATGATTGAAAAGGGTCAGAAACTCTAATTATTTCTAAGGTTTACTGGAACATGTGTAAATTCAATTCCAAGTCTTCAGACATCTTGACTCATTGCCTTTTCCTGGTGAGTTTAATTTTAAGTTTTACTACTAGCTTGTGATAATTTGACCCATTTTTCATACAAATGCAATTCAGTGGACTATTACTATTGCTTTAAGGATATATCTATTGATTTAAACCCGGTATCAGCTATAACCTATGTCTTCCAAATTAACAATCAGGAATTTCAGATTTTCAGTTCCTGTGGCAATCCAAGTGTTACTCATCCTCAGAATTTAATCATGCTCCTCCTCATAGAAATAAAGAAGTCTAATACTCCATTATTATAAATGCTTTATTCTTTTTCTTTTTAACTTTCTGCAATATGTCTGAAATTCAGAATGCATTTTTTTTTATAAAAATAAAGTAGTAAGTAGTGATTAAAGTGACTGATGAGCTTTTTAAACTCACTCTTTGGCTCAGCTGTAAACCTTCTGAGTTCCTTTGAGATTTTTGATGAATGAGGAAATGAGGTGTGAAGAGGTTCTGGTTTCCAGTAGAAGCAAAGGTAGAGAGGGCTCTGAGGTGTGGTGGGTTTACAAGTCAAGAGGGACCTAGAAATAATTTTCCATCCAATAGGACTTTTATCTCTCTAAGTATTATAATAACCTTTGAGAGTCTAACACATGTTGTAATATGGGTTTTTCTCACCTTTGGCAAATGTTTTGTAGGCTAGACGATAGTGTTGGGCAATCTTCGTTCATTTTTTACTTTTTTCTTTTTATAAGCCATGCTTATGAAAGTGATGCAATGGGAATTAGGCATTCTATACTTTTCTAGAAGAAGTATGTTTTATCAGATCCTTTCTGGAGGGCATTTTGGCAAAATACATCAAAAGTCTTAAAAATGTACATAATTTTTGAAGTAGTACTTTCTCTTTTAGGTATTATCTCTGAGGAAGTAATCACAGACATATGTAAAAAATTATGATCAAAATGTTCTTTGTTGCATTATCAATGGTAATGAAAGATTAGAAACAACATATATGTTCACAGTGGGTATTGGTTAAATGCGTTGAATCCATCTTAATCCAATCAGAAATCATACGGTATGTTAAAGTAAGGGAAAATAGACTATAGGTTAAACAGGAGAAGTTTAATATAAGAATAATTAATTCTGATGAAAAGTAACTACATTATATGTTAATAGATGGATAAAAGATAGATAGATTAATTAAGATTAATAGATTGATAGATTAACCAATTTGAGCAAAATTATCCAAGGAAAGACTAATTTCAAAGGGGTTCAGACCTGATTGAGTAGGTGTAGTTCAGCTCACTAGACAGCAGAGAAGTTCACCGGTCAGGCCAGAGCTGGTTTGGTTTGCAGGCACTGGGCAAGCAGCAGGCAAGTCTCCAGAAGGTAGGCTAGGCGCAGGCAATCAGCAACTGGTGGCAGAGGTATGCATGCAGAGGAGTGGGAAATGTCTGGGCTGCAGGCAGCTGTGCAGTTCTCAGTAGAGGCTCAGTGAGAGTCCCTCTGGGGCACAGGCAGGCTGCCCAAGGGACTGCAGTGAGGACAGCAGCTGTGTGCAATCTCTCTAGGCTGTAGACAGGCTGCTCAAGGACTTTCAGAGGGAATCAGGGTATTGATGAGAGGCCTTCAGGGCAAGTTTTCTTGGTCAAAACAGCAACAGGAAATTTATCTCCAGGCTGGTGCAAAAGATGCTTGCATTCCAGGCCCACAGCTAAAGCAAAGCTTTACCAGATGTCCTCACACCCACATCGCTGACACCCTACCCTGTGCTGTAGCTGGAAAACATAAGGGAGCCTATTCCTTCTGTAACATCCAGCCAGCCCAGCACTCTCTCCGGAGATAGCCTAAAGTGATACTCACTTTAAGGGAGTAATACTTAAAGGAATTCCATCTATTATTACAGAGCATAGATTAAAAGGTGAATTTAGAGGTGAAAGGCAATACTTTAATAACTAGCCCACACGTGACGCTGGCATTATGTAAAGCACACAACTTTGGAATATATGGCATATGTCTAAGTGTATTCCTCTGGAGCAAAGAGGAGATTTGCTTAAAGTCCAGTATAAAAGTTTTAACTTTCCTAACTAAGATCAGAATTTCTCTCCTGTATTATAACTCACTTATGTAAAGTGTTACCTAACCCTTGTGGAGTCATCCTATGGGAATTGGGGCTCCAGAAACTGACACAAATACTACTGCAGTGAGTACCAATGTACTTTGTCTTTGACATAGGACTGTCTTATCCTTCTGTGAGCAATCACGAAGATATGGCAGGCTCATCTGTTAAGTTTCAATTAAGGTAAAAATATTAAACTCCCCCTTCTT
This sequence comes from Cheirogaleus medius, assembly GCA_008086735.1. Taxonomy (NCBI): domain Eukaryota; kingdom Metazoa; phylum Chordata; class Mammalia; order Primates; family Cheirogaleidae; genus Cheirogaleus; species Cheirogaleus medius. Next base: position 47,151,137 of record VBSM01002217.1, read on the forward strand.
TGTTCTTGACTCACATAAAATAAATCAGTAAATAAGTAAGTAAATAAAAATTTTCCTAAACTAGCAGATATATGAAAATGATAACATGGGAGAATAGCGCAGCATGGTGAGGAGTACCGCTTTAGTAAGGTGAGTAAGGAAGAATGCTCTGAAGTGCCATCTTAAAGCTAAATCATGAATGATGAGAAGGAAAATGTCATAATTTCATTGAAAATTATGTAACAGGAAGGGCAAGTGCAAAGGCCCTGAGAAGGCATCAGGGTTGGCCTGTTTGAAGGACAGCCAGAAGGCCAGTGTGATGGAGAGGAGTGAATGAGGAAGATACAGGAGTGAAAAGAGTGGAGTAGATAAGTAGCTGGACCAAGTTCTGCAGTATCCTGTAGGCCTGAGTAGGAAAGGGAGCGGGTATTATGTAGGAGAGGAGTGCTCTGATTAATGTTTTACAGAGAACACTGGCCATTCTATGGAAGAGGACCAATATAAGGAGGCTTTAGTGACCGTGGCTTGGATCAGCATTGTCTTATAACTAGGAAAGTAAACAAATAGCACTAAAATGCCGTGGGAAAAAATTCATCAGCAGCAATGAAACAGAGAAAATGGATACTTTATGACATAAGTTCTGAAAAGTAAAGGCCAAGGAGAAACAAAGAATTTTATCATGATTCTGTGCAACATTGAAAGGTGCTTAACTCCATGCTCAGAAATCAAAAGTGCTTCTGTGAAAGCTGGTGAATCAACAAATTCAGTAAAGTCTGTGTTCATCCAGTGTGGAAAATAGGTATGAAATGCCTTCAAAAGCCTACATATTCTTGAAGAATCTCACCAGGGCTTGCTCTTTTTAGGATCAGACAATCAGTTCAGGAAACAATTTGATATATATTGCTGAAGTTGCAGTTTTTGTTTGAGGACCTATACACTAGTCTTCCTTTTTAAATACCTCTATGCCAGAATTATTTTCACCTAATTAAAAATCTAGCCTGTACCTAGCAGGGGGCCAATCACAAGTGTCAAATTGTTCCCCCAATAATATATTAAAATTATTTGTATCTTTTTATTTATATCCTATTATATATACATTTTTTATTAAAATATTTACTTAAAGTTTATCAATTTTAAGAAATTTTTCAGCATGTATTTGACTTGAACTTCAAGTAAAATTTGTACCATCTGGGGGATGGACGTGCTTGAAGCTCTCACTTGGATGGGGAAAAGCCAATATATGTAACCTAAACATTTGTACCACTGTAATATGCTGAAATAAATAAATTAATTAAAATAAAATTTTAAAATTCAATAATTTCTCTGAAAATAGCATGTGAATAAGATATTATGTTTAAAAAATTTATTTTACCTGTTGACCTAATGTTTTGTCTACATATTTATCTCTTGAGAAACATCTACAGTCGTATTTATCTGGTGATAATAATGCTCAGTTGATTTTTCTTTTCTTTATAACTTTTGTATAATTTTAATTTTCATTATAATCATATATATGTTTAATAAACATTCATGACTCAAAAATGCTTTAAGAGATGACTTAGTAACTTGAAAAAATATTTGAAAAATATTGAGTTAACCAACAAACAGGCTATAAATTAGTATACATTATATGATCCAGTTTTGCAAAAGATTATACACATACCCAAATATACATACATTGAAAAAGAGGGAACTTTGTATTCAAAATGTTAGCAGTAGATAATCCTGGATTTTATGATAAATTTTTTTGTTCCGTTGTGCTTTTTAACACTTTCTTAATGTGCAAGAACCAGCAGGTATTTCAAAACCAGAAAAAAAAAAGGTATTTTGAAGTATGGCTTTCTATAGTAACAGACTTGTTAATCTATAACAACCCTTTTATTGAGGACTACCAGAAAAACTGGGGAAAGCACACAAAATCAAGTTAAAGGCATTGGAGGTCTAAATATGGATTGAATAATAGAACAAGACCCAAAGGAAGTCAGAAATATGGAGAAGTGAGAAAAGTAGTCCCTTCATTTTCAGAGCTGCTTATGTTCTGAGATCATATGCTAAACTGGAAGAGATGAATGAAAGGCTGATCAATATTTTTAAGCACCCTGGGATTTGATGCACAAGTTGTAGTCAGAACCTGTTATAGTGGCTTCAAAAAACCATGGTTATTTTGGAATAGGAAAAGAACTGAATGAATGATTTAGAAGTAAACTAGCTTTTATATAGGTTATAGCCCAGTTTAGAGTTATTTTTGAGGCTCAAAAAAAAAAAAAAAAAAAACTCAGTCTCAGAAATTGTGTTAAGATGATCCTAGATAATTAGTGCTTGCAGGCATCTGGCAGAAGCAAAGGAAAAAATTCTCTGGAGGAATAAAACAAAATTTCTGTCCCACAAGCAAATATAGCCAGATACAAGAAGAGACAAGGCAATCTGTAGGAGAACCAGCAAAAATCCCATGTTAAATTAAAAAAGACCCGCAATAGCTACAGATATTGGATTATTGAGAAAAGATTTAAAAATAAATATTATTTCCATACTCAGAGATTAAGACAAGATTGGGAATATGGATAGAGAGCTAGCAACTATAAAAAATTAAAAAGTTGGCATATAAAAGAACCAATTATAAATTTTAATGCTGAAAAATAACAATATCTAACATTTATTATTCAATAGATGAGTTTAAAATTAGAACAGACATAGCTAAAGGGAGAATTGGAAAACTGGAAATAAATCAGAAAAAACAAACCCAGAATGACGCACAGAGATATGAATGAATTTGGGGGAAAAAGATTGGAAGACAGAGTCCTTGACTTTGGAGTAAGTCACTATTTCCTCTATCCAATCAGTAGACTTTTACCATTTATGAAACACAGATTATACATCCTAAAAACAAAGATGGCCTTCTCTATAACCACAACCAAATGAATCCACTTACTTTTAATTTAATGAAGACAACAGGATTTAGTTGAAGATTAATCCCATAAATGAAATAAGCTCTACAAATTTACTATCACTTTTCTTAAGTATAATGTATGGTAAATTATAAATAACATAGGTGTATAACCACACTATGGTCTGGGTATATTAACTGTGAACCTCCTTACTTGGTATTGTTTTAAAGTGGCTATATTTATTACTTCTTCTGATTCTGTTCTTGATCTTCTGATTCTGTCATTTGCTTGGTTTTGAGTCCATTTCCAGTTGTGGCATCCTTAAGACGGAGGATTCCTGCAGGTATTAAGACAGATACATTAATTGTAGAGTTATCTTTAACTTACTACTCTCTTACAATCTGTACTTTTAGCAGCTTTTAAAACACAACTTTGCAGGAGTTGATTTTCTGCTTAAAAGATGAATAAAACATTTTTTGTAGCTTTTGCAATATTTGCTTCAACTCCTAAATTGTAATTGCATGAATGGATGCTAGGTAAGAATTTTAGGGTGCGTAGTCCTCTGGGGTAACTCCATTAACAGGTGCATTTCTCTGCTCTGTTCTCTGTAGCTCTAGAGAGACCAAGCTGAAATGTTTAAGCTTCCAGATATACACAACAAAATGACTTTTTTTTGCTAAAAAATTCATTGTCATAATATAAAGCATTTTAATCTACAGTTGTTTTCCATATCTCATCACAAATAATTTCACTGCAGAGTTAATCACCTTGACTTATGAAGAAGGTATGGCCAGATGAACTGAGACTTTTGTAATTTAAAGCTTTCATAGTTATTGCATGTAGCATTGTCCATTTTTGAAAGAAAAAAGCAAAAGAGTAAGTTTTATATCTGTTAAAAATAAATGTTTGGATAAGGGGAGATGTAAGCCAAATCTTACACTTGATTTGGCTTTTTGTTGTTGTTGTTAATGATAATGTTCCTAAAGTTAGTATCTTACCAGCAATTACATTTTATTTTGTACATGAATCTTTTCCAACCAAATACCAGTACCGTTTGATTTATAAGCTTTAGGGAAGATCATAAATCAGGTAAGGGTCAAATCACAAGAGCTATAGAAGGAAGAAAAGACCTAGAATATATTCATGAATACTAAAAAAAAAGTTAAAAAACAAGTTTGTAATTTATAGCTGCCCTGAGGCAGCAATAACTAATACAATGAAAATTTACCCATTTTATGCATCTATTTTGCTTGTTTTACTACTTTGCTTTTCATAAAAAACACATTTATTTCAGCAACTGTCACTTTTCTTGGCATTTATGTGATCTCTGAGCTATGTGTGAAAATACACATATTTCTGCTTTACCATTCTTTTCAAAAAATTATTTCTTTTATAAATTTATATCTTTTTTTCCATGCTTGAATTATTTCCATTGCTTTTTTCCCTATCAGAAAACAAGTCCTATAGTTTATTTAGTGTAACATCTGCTTTAAATCTTTTTCTCAATTGCAACTTGAATGACATTTTATCATTAACTATAAAGTGGAACAAGTGAAAATTTTTAGAACTCAAGTCACACCAAAAATTATTCAATGATAATAACACTGTAAATTACATTTAAGTGACATTATCCTTATAAACACTCCATGTGATTCACAGCTGTAACCTAATGAGTTCTCATATTGTTCTTGGGAATCAGTGGAGTGCTATGAACAAATGATTATTTTCAGATATATGGTAACAGTATAAACCTAAGCAGAGTAAATAGAAGCAGGGGGCCTTTCACTTTCTACTTCCCCAAAGGATGGGAAGGCTTGAATTTCATAGTATTCTATTGAATAAAACTTTAGGTAACAACACGAGAATGACAGTGGATATTTCTTTTGCCTGCTTAGCTTTAGTTCCTCCAATGTCTTCCAGTCAAAGTATGCACAGTTTTATTCATTTTTGGATAGTGTGTTTTGTATGTGGCTACCTGTATCCCCAGGTTCAGGGATGGTCTCCTGATGTAGGCCTAGACCTTCAGAAACTTACTTCCTCTGGGAAGGAATAATTTAACAATTTACAAGTAACTGATGTATTTAGTGCTTTGTCTACCATGTTCTTCTCAATCTTCTTCTGTGGCATATATTCCCTGCCTAGCATCCTTGAAAACTGGCAAGATTGGAAATATCATCTAAAAGGATATAGCTCTGAGACAAGGGAGGGGTTGTAACTACCCATCCCATACTACCCTGCTTTGCACATTTTTAGAAGCCAAGACTGAGGACATTAAGCTGAGTCCTTGAATGGGGAGGTGGGTAGGGTGATGGGTTACCAAGAACACCAAAGCCTGTTGCTAGCAAAACAATCTCCAGATAGAGCTATAGGTATAAGAATTGAAAGATTCAATACGGACTCTGGAATAGACCAAATATAAATTGCCTCAAGAGCTACTAAAGATTTTAGGATTTTGTATTGACAGGAAAAACCCAGCTGTGATTATTCATCTCCTGTGGCAATTCCTACAAAGCAATCTCCCTTCCTTAACCTACACCAAAACTAAGGAAATTATAAGTGATAGAGTTAGGATTCACAACAGGTGATTTGATTTCAGAAATTGTGTTTTTAACCACTATGTATATTTGTCATGCAACTTAGGTTGGAAAGCTCTTATTCTTCTTCGAGTTGCCACACACAATAAGCATCCTCCAAAATCCTGTGTTTGGATTTGACTGCAACTGTGGTCCTGCCATTAGATTGTCTGTCTCTGGGGAGTAAATAAATGTATTTTTTTTAGTTAAATGTGGAACCATTGCAAATGTTTGAAAAATATGTGCTTCTATGGCCCATGAAATATTTAAGATAAATTTTTTATATATGATACTTCAGCTTTACAGAAAAGTTATGAAGATAATAGAGTTTCTTTTTTTATGTTTTATTTCAGCATATTCTGGGGTTATATATGTTTAGGTTACATATATTGCCTTTGCCCCACCCAGAAGTCAGAGCTTCACACTCAGTTTCTCTTATTAATATCTTATTAATATACCAGTACATTTCTCCCAATAAATGAATCAATATTTGTATATTACTATAAAGTCCATATTTTATTCAGATTTCCTTAGTCTTTACCTAATATCCTTGTTATGTTACCATAGGATCCCATCACAGGATATCACATTAAACTTAGTTGTCCTGTCTTCTAGGCTGCACGTGGCTTTGACAGTTTCTCAGACTTTCCCTGTTTTTGATGACTCTGATGTTAGGTTATTAAGTATGAAATGTCCAATTTCCTTAAGTATGAATTTTGAAAGTCAATATCTCTGACATTTCACTTTGACACTTCTTGTTTTATTTTTGTTGTGAAGGTACATTCTCCTTCTTTCAAATGCATGGTTTGGCTTGTGATTATCTTTCAATTTTTTTTAGAGCAATTTTTGTGAAACCATGGATAAGTCAAGAATTTGTATTATTTTCAAATGAGTTCCGTCATGGAACCATTGCCACACAGACAGCTTGAAATATCAATGAACTGTCTGGGAAGGGTGTGACTAATGAATGCACAGTATGTCAATGGTTTGAGAAGTTCTGTTCTGGTGATTTTAATCTTGAAAATGAGCCATGTGGGTGACCTGAGACCAAGGTGGATAATGATGAGCTAAAAGCTGTAGTGGAAGCGAATCCATCTCAAGGTGAAGATTTGATGTTATGATTCCAACAATAGTGGACCATTTGAAACAAATTGGTGAAGTAAAGAAGCTGCATGGATGGGTTCCACATGAATTAAACAAGAAGTTTAAGTTTGCTGAAATGGCCCCACCCAACCAGAAAGTCTGCATGTGGGTGTGTGGCCACGTCAGAATAACAATCTGGCAGTCTGGAACAGGCCTCACTCCTCTCCTCCCTCCCCTGCTCTGTCTTTCATTTTGGCATCTGCCGGCAGTCAGGAGGAGCTCAAGCCAGCTGAACGACCCCAGGACTGCACTGTGGATCCTGGCCTGCACGGAGAGCATGGCCCTCCTGTGTGTATGGGGGTGCCCTGCAAGCGTGCTGCAGCTGGAACCCACACTATACTTTCCCCTCAGATCTGCCCACATGGGCTCTTTTGCCTCCTGAGACTAGTTTATAAATTTCCCTTCTGTGCCTTCGAGCAACATGATTGAGACCTGGGGGTATGGGATGTGGCCTGTGGGCCCATCCCAGGGTCCCCAAAACTCAATCCTTGACCATGCCAGAGAGAAGCATGCTAGTCCTGAGTTGTTCACAGGGTGTCCAAGGTTCAATCTGGCTGATTTTTAAAGTGTGCGATCACTCAACCTTTGAAGAAAGCATTTCTTATTTCAATTTTAGCATTTCCAAGCAAAATTATCACATATTATATGTTTCATAGAAAATATTTGAGCCTACTTCCAAGTCTTCTGGCAATGACTCTGTATCAAAATAGATAAGGAAGAAAATGAAAGCTGAAATCCTTATCATACAGGGCTACTTGCATATAGAAAATAAACACCTTAGACATTTCAGTTTGCTTGTAAGCATACCATGGCATATAGTGCCTACTTTAACTTTGGAGATGTTAGAAACAGCTTTTAAATTACCATGCACATACACCCACCACCAATATTGCTATATCATTGTGAAATGTTGTCTAAAAGAATATGATTGATTTATTTGAAAATGTACATGTTTTATTATTCATTTCTTTATGGTTATAGCAATATAATTAAAAAGTTATCACCAGATTTTATTTACTTCACAATTAGTTACTTTTAAAACATATACAGTATAATGTCCAAAAGTGCTAGGAACCTAGACAATTTCCTTTGAGAAACTGAGTAAATTATCTCTCAAGTTTGCTAACTTATGCTATCAAATTCTGATCCAAAATAAAGCAACTTAGCTAATATTTTATTCCTGCAACAACTGTTGAGTTTTAGTGGCTGAGTGTAGTGCTCTTACTTTTTGTTTTCTTTTCCTTTTTGCATAATTGATTACTTGTTCTACTTTATCATTTTATCCCTTTCATTGGTGTATAGTTAAGAGAAATAGTTGTAAAAGGAAAGGGCTATTTTCTATTTTTCCTGACAATCCCCTTTCTTCATTATTTAGATTTCCTTGAAGGAGAACCTGAGGTAAGACATACATACTAATTTTATTGAATATGTGTGTGAGTGTGTGGAATGCAGCCTCACAGAAACGGAAGTGAAGACAAAAGGAGAGTGAGGCAGAGAAGCAGACAAAGTGGTGCATGACAGAGCTGGCACAGCTGGTTACACAGGTGACATTATATCTGCTGAGGGAGAAGAAGAGAACAGAATTTATTTGACTTTTTCCTGTCTCCCATCTATTATCGGTTGAAGTTAACTCCAAAGGGCATTAACATTTTTATGTGATATTACCTCGTCACTCCCAGACGCCATTGGGGAAGTCAGGTCCTGTAACACTATAGCAACTACAGCTAGATAGCAAGCAAATGTGAGGTAACAGCTTTCTGTCTGCCTGGTTGTAAAGAGCTTCCTGGAAGTCTTGGGAAGTGAGCAGTGTGCAGTGCCAGCAGTGAGGCAAAGCTCTGTCTGGTTATGGATTGAGAGACATGGGGGACAGGGAGAAGAAGACTGCACTGGCAGAATGGTCTTATGTCACCATTCTTGAAGGCCGAGTCAGAGTTCTGTGAGTCTTTCTTCGATGAAGACTAAACCAACTTCCTTCTGTGTGAGGTCTAAGATTGTTTTCCATTTTTATATTGATTTTATACATTCAAAACACTTTCCCAGTTTCACAGGTTAATTTTTCATTTTATTAAAATATCATGGTAGCCCAAAACATTGTGATGCCACTTCTGTTCTCTTTCTAGAGGTACCTCACATTCAGATTGTCCTGTCTTACTATTTCATTCATCTAAATTCTTCAACATACCTTTCTCCTCTCATGTATTCCCAGCTACCTCTTCACATTGCAGAATACAAGCAAGTAGTTCCCCAAAGGTGTCAAACGGATACATGGAAACATTCTTAGTTTGAGCTAATTGATCTTTTCCTTTTAGTTACCACATCTGAAAGTTCACAAATTGAAACAGTACTTTAGCAGAGTGCCTACCAAATATAGAAAAGGCTTATTATGATTTAAAAGTCTTATTAGAATTTAAAAATGCATATTTTCTTAAAATACTTTTGCTTTATTCAAGGGCTAAATAGAATACATTTTTATCATAGAAAACTTAAATACAGATGCAAATATTTTTTCTACTATTTAGATGTAAGTATTTTCCTACTTAAGGGGGGTTGAGCTCAGAAATTTTAAACAATTCCAAAATCTTATTTTAAGGAGAAAGCAGATTTATTTCTAGCTTTGCAAGTAGCAGACTGAGAAATATATTTGATATTCTAAGCACTGGTTCTTTGGGACTTTCAGACCACACAATGTACAAATCAGATAATTTTATCTTTTTAAGATATTTGTTTGAGGCGGTTAGGTTAGCTTCGCTTTAACTTACTCTCACTTGTCACATGCATGTGTTTTCCTGCTTTGATATGTTCTAGTGATAGGAGTTGAGCTGATAGGGGCAGGAATCACAGGCATGTGCAGTATGCCCCTTTCAGAAAATGCTGCTAGACCTTTCTTTCTTCCTGAACAAGTCCTCATGTCTTTGGAGAAAGAAGGTAGGTCTCTCTGCCTATTGAGCAAGTTCAATTTAAAATTTTGTGTGGAGAATTTCACAGCATGCAAGCAGAAACAGTTTTATTGCCTCTCTTTTCAGAATCTCTTTTAAAATTATAATAATATACTCAAGAAGCATAAAAGAAAAAGACAATCTTTGTGTGCTAAAACAGAACTTTTACCCTTTAAGCCAAAAATACAAGTAAAGGAATCACTTTGTTCTTAAGAGCTTATTTTACAATTCTGAATTCCATACTTCAGGAAATGTTACATTATTCTGGAACTAGAGAAAGAAATGCTCATATAAAACAACTCCTTTCTATAAATAGTACACTTATCCAGATAGAAAATCCTCTCATAATTTATCACTTGTGTAAAGATAGTATGAATTTTCATTTCTCCAAAAGTATGCTTATAAGATATTAGAGAAAATTATTGCATTTATATGCATTAACATTTCTTTATTTAATTTCAAATGCATTATATACTACTCATTTTTATTATTGATCATGCTTAAGGAAAACATCTGAACAAGGAAAGCTTTGTTTAGTTTCCATGCTTTATATTCTCTAAGAAGTGTTTGTTCACATTCTTAAAGGAAATCAAAGCATTTAGATTTTGATCAACACAACTGAGGATCATTATATCCAGATGAGGATCTGGTGCAACATGTTGTTTTACAAAACATAACTTGCTTTTAGTTGCATATTTCTTAGTGTAAAACTAAAAGTTGTTGCTTCTAATATTTATGATGAGAAGTGGCATGGAAATTAAAATTGTATACATCTGTATAAAACTCAAAAAAATTTTATAGAAAAATCACAAATGAAATAGACCATAAGATAGATAACTAACTTTGGGTATTTGGGAGTTGATGTGTTCATTAATAAATCAACCTATTTTATACATAATCTATTCCCTGAGTGGAGTTCTTTGAGGATTCTACAAAACATTCACATATACATATTTAATGATGAATGTAGGCAGGAGAAAAACAAGTACTAATGTATTTGGCTATAAGAGCCATGGTTAAGTAAATATTCACTTCTTTTGTCACTCCAGTCAATAGAACTTTGTTTGGCTGCAAAGATGAGAGATGAAATTACCTATTAAAGCCCTAATCAATGCTCTGCTATTCTCCTACTAATATTTCAATATTTTGCTCTTAAATAATTTCTCTTACTGAATAGGATAGATGAAACAAAATTATCTTCTATGTAAGTACTTGCCCTTGCTATTTGGAATACTAAAAATAGGCACATTAATAAACACAAAAAGCAAAATCGTTCATACCTTAGCAAGACTGTGAAAATAAATTGAATTTTTGGCTTTTTGAGAAAAAAGAAACTTTCAAAAAAGAATATTATTATAATTCCATTTTATCAGACAGCATGAAAACATTCTTTAAAATGTGTTAATTTTTTTAGTAGTTATCTAGAGTTGAATCACTAACAATTTCAAATCTTTAGGCAATATCTTTAAACTCTGAAATAAGATAGGAAAAATATCTCTAGGTGATTAAAACAGTCAGTACAAAGCTTGTCTGATAAACTAGCATAAAGTAACTGACACAAACCCCTGAACAAAAAGCCAAAAACTTAAAGAAGGAAGCCTCATAACTCAGAGGCAAATATCTACTTATGTATATATGTGTTGATTTACCATTTACCATTTACCATTTACCATCCAGCAATCCCATTACTGGCTATCTATCCAAAGGAAAAGAATCATTATATCAAATATACCTGCACTTATATGTTAACTATTTTAGGTAACCCGAGACCATGTAGTACGTTAGATAAATAATCTAATAAGCTCTAGTCACCCCAAGACCATCATTGAATTGTGTCACATTAAGGTGAATGTGAGTGATTGTAAAACGTTTTTAAAAAGGTTACACTATTTTAACTTTTTCTTTCTTTTTTTATATTTTATTTTATTTTTATTTTTTTAATTCAAGATATTATGGGGGTACAAACATTTTGGTTACATGTAATGCATTTGCCTCGCGCAAGCCAGGGCTACAAGAGTGTCCTTCCCCATACAGTGTGCTCCGCTTCCATTAGTTGTGGGTTTACCCCCACAACAGCACCCCTACCTGATCAGTACCCAGTGAGTATTACTACCATTTGAATATCTTAGTGTTGATCAGTTAGTACCAATTTGATGACGAGTACGTGTGGTGCATATTTTTCCATCTTGTGATACCTCACTTCAAAGGATGGGCTCAATTTCCATCCAGGATAATATAAGAGGTGCTAGATCACCATTGTTCTTTGTAGTTGAGTAGTATTCCATGGTATACATCTACCACATTTTATTAATCCACTTATGTATTGATGTGCACGTGGGTGGTTTCCACATCTTTGCAATTGTGAATTGTGCTGCTATAAACATTAGAGTGCAGATGTTCTTATTATAGAAATGTATTTTTTTCCTTTGGATAGATGCCTAGTAGTGGGATTGCTGGATCAAATGGTATTTCTATTTTTAGCTCTTTGACGTATCTCCAAATTACTTCCCACAGGGGTTGTACTAATTTTCAGTCCCACCAGCAGTGTAAGAACGTTCCAATCTCTCGACACCCACACCAGCATTTGTTATTTGGGACTTTTTGATAGAGACCATTCTCACTGAAGTTAGATGATATCTCATTGTAGTTTTGATTTGCATTTCCTCGATGATTAGAGATGTTGAG
>VBSM01002217.1:47163437-47197595 GCA_008086735.1 Cheirogaleus medius
TTCCTTGGTTGTGCAGAAGCTTTTTAATTTGATCAGGTCCCATTTGTTTATTTTCGTTGTTGCTGTGATTGCTTTGGGGGTCTTCTTCATAAATTCTTTACCTAAGCTGATGTCTAAAAGAGTCTTCCCAACATTTTCTTCCAGAATTTTTAAGGTTTCACGCCTTAGGTTTAAGTCTGTTATCCATTGTGAGTTGACTTTTGTGAGGTGAGACATGGGGATCTGATATTAACATTTTGTTAATTGAGTTCCCATTATATGAATCCTGTTTATATGGGTCCCTATTTCCCAGACATTGAAAGTATATCCTTTTAGGGTGTTCAATGCCTTTTATAATATGAATCTTCTTTCTCCAACAGCTTTTCCTCTTCTCCTTACCCCTCTAGACTTCAGGCACAGGATGCTATTTCCTGCCCCTTGAATAAAACATGCAATTTTAGGTCTTGGATTCTTTTCTCTCTCTGCCTAAAATATCCTTTCTCCCTTACCCTTTTCTCATTTTCCTTCTCTGCTTTCTTGATATAACTGTCTTTCAAGGCATAACTCAAATGTCATATCCTTTGCAAAGTTTCTCTTTCTTAATATCCACAATGCCAATTAATCAATCACTTTTTCCTTTTTGCTCCCACAGGGAATGTTTATAGTTTTCTTACAGCATTTATCATTATGCACTTGCACTGTAGTTATTTGTGCATGTGTCTCTCTCCCTTCACTCAGGACAAAGTGTGAGATTCATGATAATATCTGTCTCTGTGTCTCAGTGTGTATACAAATTACACACTAGTGGGACTGAACTTTAATAGTCCAGAGAACTGTTTATCAATATTTTATACAAAGACAAAAGCAACATGAAAATAAAAATATCACTTATATGTGAAATATATGTATTATATATATGTATAAAAATATAAAACAGAGCTCAAATACACAGAGAGAATGAAACAGAGGTTGGGGAGGAGGGAGAAGAAATGGGGAGACCTAAGTCAAAGGATACAAAATAATAAATATGTAGAGTGGAAAAGTTTAGAGATCTAATGTACAACATGAGAACTAAAGGTAATAACATTGTACTGATTAGAGATTATTGTTAAATAAGTCGATTTTAGCTACTCTTGTCACAAAAAAAGTAACTATGTCAGATGATAGATGTGTTAATCTGCTTCACGATAGTAACAATTTAAAAATCTATATGTGTCCCATAGCATCATGTTGTAAACATCAAATATACTCAATAAAATGTATTTTTAAAAACCTCACAAAACTAAAACCCTATGTATGTCTTCCTGATTATTAAAAAAGAGAGTTTGGAAATAGTTCTCAGGAATTAAGAGAATATTCTGTAAACAAATATAAAAATCCAGGAATGAGAAAAGAAAAATATTTAATATATGTTAAATGTAGTTACTTAAGTAAATCTTTTAGACTAGATTGTAAATGGAAATTGCTTCTATGTTTCAATAAAGCCATATGACATAAATTATATTGGCTTTGCTAAGAAGGCACAATAAGTATTTTAAAATTCTATGTAGATATACTTCAGGATAAGAGTGATCTATATATTAAGAATACATTTTCTATGGATATGCAGGAGGGAAAAAAATCTCCCAGAAAATATATGGATGAATACAAATTTGCCTTTAAAGGGCTTATGCTAGAAAGACAGGTAAGGCAGTTTGTCAGTGACTGACAAGTAATCTGTAAGTCAGAGGAGTTTTGTAGATGGAAGAATAAGAGGTCGGAACAACCTTTGTCTAAAGAAGAATGCAACTTTCCTCAGACCCACTCAGCCCCTACATACAGAGTCAGCCTAATGAGTCCCTGCCTTAGTCAAGGAGTATATATTAATAAAAGGAGTTTCAACGTTACCAGCCATTAAGCATAGGATGCATTTTACTGCCAAAGATTTGTTGTCCAGTGTTCATGATGTGAGCTTTGAACACTCGTTTGGCCCCTGAGAGTCACAACCTTGTGTGAACCTCTGCCCCATTACTTTGGTTCGTAGGACTGAGGTTCTGCCCCAGCAGCTTTTTTTGGCATCATAGTTGCCAACTATAGCTAAAGCCTTACCTAGAACGTCAGCTTTATTGTTTGTAGATATAATAAATTAACAATATCTGAAGCTCTGTCACCTGGGTTCTGAATCCTTTTCTGTACTCCTTAATATTGGTTAGGATCTTACAATGGTAAGTTTGTCACCTTAGGTCTAATTTTACCTATCACCAACTTCCTAAGCTCCCTGCCTATTGTCTACATTTTGGCCTGGATCTCAACTTCTGACTTGGCTAAATCAGAGAAGGTGTTGTTCTTTTGGTCACTGAGCTTTGGATGGCTTGATTTCTCCCTTCTAATATATGTTCCTGAGGGCTAGTTCTACAAACAGGTCTGTTTCCCCAGCTTCCCCCTTTATATACCTGCCTGGCTCTCCTCCAGTTGAGACAAGCTTGATGTAAGTTGCTGATTCAGTTTTGGTCTTAGTTACTATAGGACATTGTGATTTCTGTTTGCAGCAATCGCTGCTCTATCTATTAGTTGATAATTAGTCCCTTAATTCCTCTTGGGTCAGTGACCCACATGTTTCAGTTTGTGCATCATCACACCACCCTTTGTGAGCGCCTATGCAATACACGTAGAGACATTTACTAGGTTTCACTCCTGTTTCTGTAGCAGTGGTGAGCTTGTTGATTTTCCCCTGACATGTTTCATGTCTTATTAAGCTTGCAGACACTTTCTTTTCTCTTCCTCATTCCTTCTCCATACAGTTAGGGCAAAATTTCCGAGATAGCTGGCATAAAGGATATACCACAGTAGTTAAGAGGGCATATTACAAAGTTTCATCACTGAATCTCAATTCAAAAACTAGCTGTGTTCATTTTGGAAAATCATCTACACTATCTAAGTCTCAGTCAGATTCCTTATCTGTAAAATGAGGATAATAATTCCTTTTATTCTGTTGTGAGAATTTTAAGACAGAATCAAAGTAAAAGGCTTATTATAATAGTTGGCAGATATTAAAGGCTTTGTAAACTTAGCTGGGATTATGGTAAGCATTTAAAATGTTTGTTAAATCAATAACTGAGACAAAATAAGAGATCATTAGGGTATAAAAACAATTCAAGGGAAATTTTTGTCTAGGGAATACAAACTAAGAGTAAGACTACATATTCTTGTAAAATCCAGGAAGGTATTTTGATATAATGATTCTTGAGAATTAGAGAGTAATTATGAGTGAAACATATTATTTGTTTGTTTCTGTTAGCCAGACCTAAGAAACATAACTACAACCAAATGTGTGGAGAAAGTTCAGTAGTATAAAATATAATAACAATTGATAATTAAAGGTAATAAATTATACAAGCACAATATACTCCAGACAAACCTCCTTACTATAACTTTCTGTGCTGATGAAAATGTCCTTGGTCTGCAAGGCCTGCAATAGTAACCACCAGTCACCTGTAAGAATTGAGTGTTTGAATTGTGGCCAGTGGCAAGAGGACATAAATTTTAATTTTGGATTTTAATTAGCTAGTTGCTACTGTATTAGTGATGTGTTTATATTCTCGCTACACAAAATGTGGTCCATGCACCAGCAGCTTCGATGTCATCTAGGAGTTTGTTAAAATGCAGAATCTGAGGCCCTACTCTACACATGCTGCAAAAATCAAGATCCTCAGGTGGTTAGTATATATTAATACATTCATTTTTGAGAACTACCGATCAAAGTGTTTGTTCTCATGTGACCAGCTGTATTAGTCCATGTCCTAGAATGCTTTAAGTATTTGAATGCAGGAAATTGAGATGTACTGCTTTAGACCTAAATGCAAATTACATATAAGTTATCAATTAAGGGTCCTTTTTTTTTTTTTTTTAGAAATCAAAGATTCAAACTGAAATTTTGGTCAAATATCTAACAAATTTTAACAAGGTGGTATTATCTAACTTCAATATATTACATGAATGAGTAAATCTCATGGTTTTAGCAGTGTCAGTGGATTCTTAGCTAGCGACTACTTTCCCAGCTTCCCTTACAGTTAGGTGAGTCTGGGTGGCTAAAATTCCCACCAGTGAAAGGGGGCAGAAGTGATGTGTATAATATCCCCATATTACTTCCTTAAAGATAAATTGTTTGACTTCCACTTTCTCTCTTTCCTCTTATTCAAGAACTAGAATATGCACATGTTGGTGAGTCCTGTTTGACCTTGTGGCTCAGAACAATACTTTGAGGAACAGTGAAGCAGTAAGACAGAAGGAATTTGGGTTCCTAGATGGCCTCACTGAGCAGAGTCTCCTGCTTACTCTGGATTATAAACCTCTCTCAAAGGAGAAATAAACATTTATTTCTTCTACATCACCTTCCTTTCCTCCCTCCCTCCCTTCCTTCTTTCTGTCTGTCTTTATTATTACAGCAGTTTAGCAGTGCTCTATATACTAAAGAGTAGAGAACAGTAGAGAACTGATGTACCTCATTTCCACAGATGGGTACCGAACAGATTTAAAAATAGTGTAGGCCGGGCGTGGTGGCCCGCCTACACCTGATCACGCCTGTAATCACGCCTGATCACGCCTGTAATCCTAGCACTCTGGGAGGCAGGAGGCTTGCTCAAGGTCAGGAGTTCAAAACCAGCCTGAGCAAGAGCGAGATCCCATCTCTACTAAAGATAGAAAGAAATTAATTGGCCAACTAAAAATATATAGAAAAAATTAGCTGGGCATGGTGGCGCATGCCTGTAGTCCCAGCTACTTGGGAGGCTGAGGCAGGAGGATCGCTTGAGCCCAGGAGTTTGAAGTTGCTGTGAGCTAGGTTGACATCACGGCACTCTAGCCCAGGCAACACAGTGAGACTCTGTCTCAAAAAAAAAAAAAGTACAATCTTTTAATATAAAATCTAGTTAAAAAGACAACACGATTTCTGAAAGAGAAATCACAACTTTCAGAAACCATAGCTTAGATGTATTTTGCTATTTTGGAATAGGGTGTATATAAATATATGATGAAAAAGACATGTTAATTTATATTTTACTTAAATTTTTGCAACAAATGCTGAAAGTGTTCACATCCAAAAACTAAGCTTTTTGAATTATTGTACAATTAGGATAATCTTTTATCAATGATGTAGAAGTGAAGGATGTCTGAATATCAATGGCTTGGGATGTTTTTCATCACTAACCTGGTCCTCTATAGTTGATCTCATTGACGTGTGTGGGCTGGTTATTTTCACAAGATTTGACTCTATTCATGAACTCCACCATTAACACTTGTAAATTCCATCCTGTCTACAAACCCTGAATTCCTCAATGCCTACTGTAGATAAATCACACACTAAAACGATGTGCTCTCTTCTGGTGTCTCCAACGCCTATCCTTAAGTCCACTCTTCTTTTGTTTCCCCCACTACTATTCTCTTTCCACCATGTCTTTTGGAACTTCTTTATCAAGCTCTTCATTAAAGTAATTGACATCCATATTCTGTCAATCTGTGGATATTAGGAGGGATTAAAGCTACTTTTGGAGAAAATAATATTTTGGGGATGATCCACTAATACTCAGTCATTTTATTGCATTCTTAGGCATGTTAATGTAATAAAAGAGTTTCTTTTTCAAAAGGTTATGATTGCTTTAGCCAAATTCCATATTTCCTTAGAATCTCTTTTATGAACTATTGATGTACTAACAGAAGGATTTTTTAACTTGTCAAAATTTATGGTTAACAAATTATTAATACTTTAATTCTCTCTTGACTTAGCACAGAAACCTTCCACTTGTCACTGAAAACTCAATTTGATTTCTCACAAGAGCATAGTGTTGATATTTAGATTGTATCAACAGGATTGGAAATGTTAGGTCTGTAATACATATTTGGTTTGTGACATTTCTCTAATTCATTTATTTTTTCCATTAAATCATCTTTCCTCTAGGCTTCTTTCTTTTTATTTCTTAACAAAAGAATATAGTCTTTTTACTTTTCAATCATTTATAAACTTTCAGAACTCAACTGGTTAATTAAAATACAATTTTAAAAGTTTGTTTTGCTGATCTCTTAATTGTCGCTTATTTTGTATAGAAAGTGATAATTTTTAAACTATTGGAAAAAACATCATGTTCCTGAGCACATGAAACAGAAGGAAATGGGTAAGGAAATGTTCAATTCAGGGACATAGATAAATTACTAAAAATTATTTTTCTAAAAAGCAGTAGTTGAGAAGAATATAGAAATTTGCATACTTGTTCCTTGGCATACTCAGGTAGCATTTATTATGAAACATTACAGAGGAAAACAACAGCTTGATTACTGATAAACTATTCATTCTGACCTAAAACACAAACAAGAAAACACATAGAAGTAGTTGTTTGAGTTATTAGAGAAATTAAAAGACCTGTGACTATATTTTTATTATTTTTGCCTTAATTATGTTTGATGAGCTTGCATTTGTTTTGACTCAGTAGACTAGGGAGCCACTTTATCTGCAGTGGTGTTCAACATTTATAGTTGCTATAGAGAAAAAAACAGCTACTTTGCATGCTAATTAAGGAGATCATCACTTAATCTTCTTAATTATTCTATGAAATAGAGATTATAGTCATCAATATAGTGATTAGAAAACTGAGTCTTAGAGAAATTTAGAAAACAGGCCAAATTCACAAAATTAACACATCCTGTAGTTAGGACTCAAATTCAAGTCTACACATGATCCTGAGGTCACCATGTAGTTGTCTGGAATATTTAATTTGGTTTAACACTTTACAAAGTGCTCTCATAGAATTATCTTTATCCTCACAAAACCCTATTATGTATAGTCAGACGTTTATCATTTATATAGGTGACAAAACTGAGGATAAAAGAGTTTCCTAAGAAACATTCAGTTGATGAAATAGAGCTCAAATCTCAGTCTCAATTTTTTCGGCTTCAGCCTGAATATTGGCAGAATAAAAGTCCCAAATGGCTTTGATTGATGAATCTCTGTAATTTCCAAATGTTAAGTTTTTTGTCCTGTTCCTGCCTATTTTTTTCTTTAGTTGCCCAGGAGGAAGCAACTGTGATAGATATGGAATGATCGTACAAGTTCACAGAAATGAGGACTTCAGAGAGGGTATAGGCATGACCAAGTCCTGATATCACTTTATCTCTACTCCAGACAATGCTTCTGAGCTATTTTATACGACTCAGTTCTGCACTTACACGTATGATATGATGGCATTGAGAATATGCTAAAAGAATTATTCAGTAGAGATAACAATGACACATACAAATTAAAAAATAATTTTGGTAGGGCATGACTAAGGGCAATGATGGTGAATCTCTGTTTGATGGGAAATTTAGACACAACAGTTATATTGATATATTGATATCATATTGCTATATCAAATATTAACATATTTATATAACTTCATGTCATCTAAATGTTTTATTTCCTATAAAAATCTTTCTAAAATGCTTTTATTACCAACAGTAATTTAACTATGAAGTAACAATAATGTTGAGACCTCTACCTGAAATTTAACTTTGCATTTTTCAAGTAAGATTTTATTTTAAAATGTCCCTATTTGAAACATCAATAGCTTGTTAATCCAAGAAAAGACCAATTCATTGGAAGCTACAGAAGTAGCAACTGCCATTTCAAAGTCCCAAATCCTTTAAACCTCTTTTCTCCTTCATTTTATAAAGATGAATAGCAAGACTCAAATCTGACAGCCAGATTTTTGCAGGATATTTTTTCCCTCCAAATTTGAGGTAACAACATATTTTTTATAACAGTCTTTACAATAAGGAAATGTGTGTGGAAAAAAGTCAAGTGTTAAACGAAGCCATGCAAATTAGCCATCTGGCTAGAACAACATTGTCTAGCCTAATATTTAGCTCAACAGATTTATAGTCTCATAAAGAATCTTCATCTTTTAGCCTTTGTTGTATTTCAGTATATTTGACCAATCCTTATGGTTCCTCAAATGGACAATTTCCTTGAGAGTTAGGAAAAAACAACTGATAAAACCCTTCCTAGTTTCATCCAAGAGTCAAGACAGTTATTTTGGAAATTATGGTTAAAATAATAGATAATTCCTAAAATATATTTGAGAAAATGTTTGATTTTTCTCCTACACATTTTTTCTTCAAACAATGCCTAAACCCACCATCATACTTCCATTTTAATTGTGTGAACATGTACATGGTTCACATGCTTAAGAGCTCTGCTGATACGAGTTGTTAGGAAGGCTGACACTACATAAAAACAGTTTGTGATTTGATGGGTAGAGAGATTATGCAAAGCAGAGGCCAAAGAGCTTCTACCATTTAAGGAGGAATGATGGCATTTTTCCTCCCATAGTTTGCTGAAGGCTTGTCTATAAATTTCTCTGGACATTACTCCAAATGTTAAAAAAGGAAAGGAAAGGATAGGAGAGGAGGAGAGGAAAAGAAAAGGCAAATAAACACAAAATTTATGCACTGGCATTTATTTACAAATAATGTTTGAAATATTTATTCTGCTATTTATGGCCATGCATGTTCTATTTAACTTTCCAATTTGTGTTGCAATCACCATTCCTATTCATTTATCTTTTGCTCCAATCAAATGGAACTCACCACTGCTCAACAAATGTCCTCTGCTTTCTTCCTGAGGTGCCTTGGCTCATCATGGGTATACCTTTCTCATATCTATCCCCTTTCCCTGGCAACCAATTCCTATTCATTGTTTCACCTGACTTTATGGAAGCATGATTCACAAACAAGAAAATACACTTACTTTAAGTGTATATTTCAATGAGTTTTGACAAATTATCATTACATTCAAAATATGGAATATATTCACAAAATTTTATTCATGATCTTTACAGTCAAATCTACCTTCATTTCCATGCCCATTTACACACACCCTGAGCGCAAGGCAAAACTGATCTGCTTTCTGACACTACAGATTAGTTTTGCTCTTTCTAGAGTTCCACTTGAACAGATTCATATAGTATTTATTCTTTTATATCTGGTTTCTTTTCCTCAGTATAATGTATTTTCTGAGATTTATCATGGAGCTGCATTTATCAGTAATTCATTCTTATTTATCCCTATGTGGTAAACCATTGTATAGATATTATCAAAATTTATCTGTCCATATATTGTTAGACACTTGGTTGTTTCCAATTTTTGACTATTATGAATACAGCTTCTATGAGCATGCATGTACAAGTTGTTATATGCCTTTTATTTCTCTTTGATAAGTGCCTCAGTATAGGATTGATACATCTTATGGTAAGTATGTGTTTAGGTTTTTAAGAAACTGCAAAAACTGTTCCCCCAATGGTTGTACCACTTAAACTCCCACCAGCAATGTACGAGATTCCTAGTCTCTACTTATATGCACCAACACATAGCATTGCCAGTCTTTCTTATTTTAAATATTGTAATGGATGCCTAGTGGTCTGTCATTGTGGATTTCTTGTATATTTTCCCCAATGACTAATAATGCTGAACATCATTTCAGAGTGGTGTTTTTTGTTTGTTTGTTTTAGCAATTTGTGTATCATCATCTTTAGTTAGGTCTTTGCTCAAATTAGTTGTGCATTTTTTTCAGGGTTGTTTGTCTTCTTATTTTCAGTTCCACTTTTTTTATGGATTCTCTAGAATCATATTATCTATGAATAAATACAGTTTTTCTGCTTCCTTTTCCACCTGCAAGCTTTTAGCTCATTTTTTAGCTTATTTTTAGCTCATTTTTATCTTCAATTTGCGCTTTCTTTTTTAATGTGTATTTCAGAATATTATGGAGGTACAAATGATTTGGTTACATAAATTACTTTTGTGCTACATCCATACCCTAGATAGTGTATACTGTACCCATTGAGTGTGCTTTTACCCATCCCCTTCTCCTCCATCCCACCTGCTTGATTTCTGATAAGTGTTGTTTCGGTATGTGCATATAGATGTTGATTGATTCGTTCCAATTTAATTGTGAGTACATGTGGTGTTTGTTTTTCCATTCTTGTGATACCTCACTTAGAAGAATGGCCTCCAGCCATCCAGGTTAATACGGGGGTATTATTAATAGTTCATCATTTTTTTTAATGGCTGGTTAGTTTCCTCCAATACAATGTTGAATCGATATGTCAAAAGTGGATACACTCGGTTTTCCTTTGATCCTGGGTGAGAGCATTTAGTCTTTCATCATTAAATATAATGCTAACTAGTTTGCCATGAGTTATTGTTTTGTGATTGTTGTTTATTATCAATGATTGTTGTATTTTGGCAAATAATTTTTCTATATCTATTGAGATATCTTTATGGTTTTGCTTTATTAGTCTATCAATATTTTTAATTACACTTATTGTCTTTAATGTTAATCTAACCTTGGATTCCTAGAACTTTACATTTGTCAAAAACCTTTGAACTCTATCCTTGATGATGAGATATTATTTTTATATATTGCTGGATTCGATTTGCTAAATTTTTCTTAAGGATTTTTGTTTCTATGTTCTTGAAGGGTATTGATCTATACTTTTACATTTAATGACTGTATGATTTTGTTACCATAGTAATGCTAGTTTTATAAAATTAGTTGGAAAGTATTTTCTCACCTTCTAGTTTTGGGAAGAACATGCATAGAATAGATATTATTTCATCTTTAATTGTTTGATAAAATTAACCATTGAAGCTACATGGGTCTAGACTTTGTAGAAGGTATTAAACTATATATACAGTTAACTTCAATGATATAAATTATTAAAGGTATCTATATTTAATGTATTTTAGTAGTTTTGAATTTGTCCATTCACTTACATTTGAATTTCTTGACAGTAAGTTGTTTGTAATAGGCTCCTTTTATGCCTTAAACATCCATAGGAGCTGTAGGATCTTTTTTCCTGAACTGTTTGATTAGGAGTTTATTAATTTTCCTGCTCTTTAAAAAAATAAGCTTTTGGGTATATTCAATATCTTATATTTTTTCCTGTTCTTACTTCACAAATATCTGTTCATCTGAAAATTGTTATTCCTTTCTTTTTTTACCTTGAGTTTAATTTTTTCTTTTTTTCTCTGCATTTTAAGGTGGAGTTTGAAGTAATTAATTTCAGAATTTCTTCTTCATGAAATGCCATAAAAATTCTTCTAAACACTGCTTAAAATTTGAGTATATTGGTTTAAATTTTCATTTAGTTCAACATGTTTTATAACTTTGCTTGTAATTTCTCCTTTGGCCCGTAAGTTATGTGAAGCAGTAGGACCAAAACGAATGTTATTTGGAAATTTGAGTAACAAATGGGATAGGAAACCAAGAAAACTTGATTTGAGCTTGCATATTTATAGAAGTAATAATGCTTCTTTAGGAAACTATATTAAAGATTCCTAATTAAAATTACTATCTTTACTCAATGTAAATTTTACATATATTTGTTGGTAGCCTTCTTTGTGTTAGGATTTTGACTAGATCCTGGGGCCATGAGATAAATAAAATGGGATCCTTCCTTTCAATGATTTTGGTCCAAGGGGAAACCCAGCAAAATATTTGTATAGTACTGGGACAATAGAAATATTTATAATTTTAAATTTTCTAATAGTAACATTAAGTAAAAAAGTAAACTTAATTTTAATATACTTTATTTAACCCTACATATCTAAAATATCATTTCAACATGCAATCAATATAAAATTATTAATGATATATTTTGCTATTATTGACACTAAGTATCAAATATCTAGGATGTATTTGACGTTTACACCATTCAGACTGGTCACATTTGAAGTGCTTAATAGCCACATGTGGCTGGTGCTGCTGTATTAAATTTCACAGTACTCTTGAAATATATAGAAATTGCCAATTTAGTCCTCACAGGAATATACCTCCATTACATTGGATAAACTCCATTTCAGAGAGATTTAAGAAACTGGTCTATGATCTTTCAGCAAATAAGTAAAAGAGATGTGATTGGGACCAAAATTTTTCCAACTCCAAATTCTGTGTTATTTTCATAACCTTTGCTATGGCTGTAGTTTCTGGTTTCCTTGCTCCCTGTGTCTCATTAAGTCCTGACTTCTTTTAATCATCATTTGAAATCATACAATCAAAAACTATGTGCTCAAGAGCTACTGGGTCAGAAGGTTGCAGCAAAGTGCTCTTACTGATGTCAATAAAGGCTAAGGGCAGAAACATAATGATGCTTCTCTCTGTCTCACTCTCCCTTTTTTTTTTTTGGTCTTTAGAGATGGGATCTTGCTGTGTTGCCCAGGCTGGAGTGCAGTGGCTATTCACAATCACGATCATAGCACACTGCAGCCTGAAACTTCTGGCTTCAAATGATCCTCCCACCTTAACCTCCCTTGTAGCTGGGCCTACAGGATGGTGCCACCACCCACTGACTATTTTTTTTTTTTAATGTAATGCTTCCGTTTACAATGTGGTTGGTCAAGTTTCTATTTTTTGTATCATATTTTATGACTTCTTAAAAGAAGTGTAAATGTGTAGTTTAAAGGAATAGTAGTGTGTTCTCACAGTGCTAATCCTTAATCTGTTTCCCTGGTTAGAGTTTTGAAGAATAGTTTGGAGAATTCTACTTGGATAATAAGCAATAATAAAATGACTCATATTTGGTTAAAATTGTTAAAGTGTGCTTGCCTGTAAACAATCAGATAAAATGTTTCCTTTTTACTTATTGACCAAGAAACTGGAAATAGTTGATAGGTTTAAAGGCCTTGTACCCAAGCAAAATTAGTTTAAGATGTCACTAGTATGGTCTAGGCTTACTTTTAAGCCACTAGCTCTATGTCGTACGTTGAGAAATAAATTTCTTGTGGTCAAGGAAGTTTTTTACGTATTTATGGATGAGAAATCTGCAAACATCCATTTTAAAAGTTAACTGACTTATGAAACAAATATAGATTTATTAATCCATTCACTCACTGACATATATACATATTGATTAGGTATGAGTAAGTTGGGTGCTGGAATTGCTTACTGAAACAAAAAAGTTCTGGCTTCTAACATTGTCTTGAATTAGATGTCTGGTCTTTGGCAAATCTTCTAACATATCAGTACTGTCTTCACTTAATATAGTCTGAAAACTCATGAGCCTATAGCTTATGTCTACTGAGCACAAAAGAATGAGACAAAGCAATGTTTCCCTTGCAGTCCAATCAGGTGTATGGCCACAAGTACTTGATTCATCACAAAAATCCCATGAAGTACTTTGATTTCTAAATTTCCATTCACCAGCTCTCAGATCTTGCCACATTCTTAGACGATAGCTGATTCTTAGTAGTCTGGGTTTTTTTTTTTAATTCAAAAATGTTATTGAAAGATAACAGCTATATTTAAAACAGCTATATAGAATGATATGCCACATTCTTAGAAGGAAAGATTCAATATAATTATATATATAATATATAAAAATTTTAATCTTGTTGACATATAGTCTTGGTGGAATTCTAATTAAAATATCAGCTTTTTTGCTGGTGTTCTTATTTTAAAACATTATTCTTAGTGCATTTTGTTTTACAGATTCTGCTAATAGAATAAATTTGTCCCAAATTGGCCAGCTTTGTGATATTTGATGATTACATTTTACCTTCAGGTCAGAACAAAAATGCCAGGTGAACATGCTGTATAAAAGGTTTCCAGTGTCCCTGCTACCTTAGATATTTGGTGGGGCAGCTGACATTAAACACAAATTGATACATTATAGTTAATGTAACTCATCTCTGCTGTGTTTTTTCTGAGCAGGTCCAAGTTTGATAAGAAAACCAACTTGGGTGTTAGGATAAGTTTAAGAATTAGTCATTGACAGCTTATTTTGATAACTAGAAAATTTTGCTAATCTGTAAGACTGAACTTCAGCATATAAAATCCTTTACAAAGAATGACTCAAGATAAAGCAGCATTTGTTGAAAACTATATTTTAAGTAAAATTTATAGAGATGATCTCGGAAAAAATGGGCATGGTTTTACTTATGTTAAACAAAGCAGCACATGACTGGGTTCAGAGTGCTGTTGTTCGAGGAAATGAAATAGTTTCCTGTGCTTGGATAAAAGTGTGTGAAATGAGGTGTAGAATGTGTTGTGCTAAAAGTCATACCTCGGAGGAATAATAAAGATTTGAACATCGAAATGGAGAGCAGTAAGAAAGGCAAAGCATATCAGAACAGCTGATTATAGACAAGGTCATGAAACTGCAAAACAACATTTACAGGTAGCACTGAGGGAAATTTCACATAGCAGCATTCATTCATATACAACCAGAATCATGTGCACTTTATTTCTGTTGCCAAGATCATCCCTTCGCTAGTACAAAAGTGTGCTTGGAGATGACTGAATTTGCTAAAATGAAGAGACTGGACCTATCAAAAGTGAAGTGCCTGTTCTTTGGGTAGAGCAGAGAGAGCATCTATGGTGGCACAATGTTGGCAACTCTGGGTTTCCCATGAGTGGAGAGTTTGGTGACCAAGTTTTGACTTTGTTTGCCATTGAGCTGAATCAGAGGAGAGAAAACCCCTTAGTTAAAGCTATCCTTAACAATTATGGCTTCCAATTTTAATTATATTTTTTCTGTTGCTACCTGCCTCACTGCCTCCAAATAAAAAATACCTACTAAATATCTATGGGAGGCATTGTTCTTTGATTTGAGGTTTCAACAGTGGACAAAATAGATGGTAGATAGTATTTTCTTTATTTTACAGAGCTTACATTTAAGTCAGGGGAGATAGACACTAAAAATGAACCCCCAAATTAGATATATGTGTAAATCAGTAGTAAGTAGTATAATTTAAAAAGAAGCAAATAGAAAGCGTGATGGAGGAGGTGCTAACTTAGTAAAGGTTACCAGGTGAAAATCTCTAGTGAGGTGACATCTGATGAGAGACCTGAATGAAGTAAGGAGTGAGACCCGTTGATATCTGGGGAAGAAAGGTCCAGGGCGAGACAACATGTAGGGTTGGCTTTGCTCACATTATTGTCTATGCTGGGAATGTTTCTCTATCTTCTCTGCCTTACCAGTATCCTTATTTATTTTTCCAAGTCAAGATGGAATATTCTTTCCTCTTTGGACACTTCAATTTTAACCTATCAACAGAATTTGTTGTCACATTCCAGGTTGATACAAATACAGCCTTTTATTCATATGCTAAAATAGCACTTGTTTACTCATCAAATAATTATTAAAGTGCATACTTGTAGCTGGGGACACAAAGAATAGGAGTACTTGCCTTCCAGAAGTTGGTGAAAGTATACTTCCCTCATGGAACTGATACTGAATTTTAATTTTCTGTGTTCCTGTTTGCTTCTTTATCAGACTGAAAGCAACTTGAGGAGAGACTGGGTCATATGCATGTGGAAATTACCATATAAATATAGCACATCCTATATGTTACAAAATGGTATATAACCCATACATATTGTGTGTAATATTAATAAAGAATAACACCAACATTCATCTAGTAGTATCAAGATGTTGCATATCAAATACAGTTTAGCCATGACTCTAATTGGAAAGTGGTTCTTTCTGCTTAAGAGAATAAAATGAAATTCCCTCTTTATAGTGAAAAAGCAAAACTACACTGAGGAAACATAATGCTGACATGGAAGAGATCACGTATGAGACAGTTAGCTCTTAAGGCCTAGCATGCAGGAAGCATTCTGAAGAGCATATTGAGGTATCAAAGCTGCTATGAAATCAGTTGAAAAAGCCTGTTCTTAAAGTTAGCTTTGAACAATTGCAGCAGTGGACACCAAGAATATAAATGTAGTTACAGAAAGGGCCAAATCCAATGCAGATGATTATGGAACAAGCTTTAAAGAAAAAGATCAGTGGTAAGGCTGCCACTTTTGATGATACAGACTGTTGGCTGTACAACACCAGGGGGTGTCATTAACATGCACCACTAGGCAAATGGCGCATCCTGGAGGTGTGCAGTGTGGCAAATATATGTCCCTTCCTCCAGCACAAAGCAAAGCCCTAGCATCCAGAATGGGAAGTGACTGATTCCTTTGTCACTCAGGCTAAAGATTTCTCCCATTTCATTTGTCAGTACAATTTGTAACTGGATTTAGAATTTTATTGGTCATTCAAGTTGATGTACTTTAAATATGAAATTCTCTCTTTCTTCAGTGTTATTACTGTCAATAGCCACAATTCTTTTTTTTATTTTTGCTAAATCTAACATTAAAGACTACCTATAATATTGTTATCAGTTGCTTCCTGGATGGAAATAGAACAATTCCTTATTACTATGAAAAAGATTTCGGGGCCTATAGTAGTCAAAAAAATGTAAGAAAATATCCCTGAGAGAATGCTGTTTCAATAAAGTTTATTTCTGGCTGAGTGCAGTGGCTCATACCTGTAATGCTAGCACTCTGGGAGGCCGAGGCAGCAGGATCGCTTGAGCCTAGAAGTTTGAGGGTGCAGTGAGCTACGATGATGCCACTGCACTCTAGCCAAGGTGACAGAGCAAAACTCTGTCTCCAAAAAAAAAAAGTTTCTGTCTTTTGTGATGAATATTGTTGATATTCAAGAATATTTGTAATATTTGGATATCATTCAGTTGTGCCATCTTTGACGATGTTCTCTAGGCTTCCTAGTTTCTCTTGTCTCAAGTTCAATCAAACATGGCCATTTTCTCTTACAGCTCTCGGATCAGACAAGCTGGGAATCAGTTCTTGCCTTCATAGAAAATGTCCTGAAATGAATGAAGTTTGGTGTAGTACCAAGGAGGTAAATTTTCTTTTTTTTTCTTTTTAAATGTATTTTTTTTATTATTTTGCCATGTTATGGGAGTAGAAATGTTTATGTTACATATATTGCCTTTGCCCCTCCAAGTCAGAGTTTCAAGCGTGTCCATTCCCCAGACAGTATACACCACACCCACTAGGTGTGAATATACCCATCCCCTCCACCCCCTCCCACCTGCTTGACACCCGATGAATGTTACTACCACACGTGGAGGTACGTTTTCTTGCTGCTGCTTATGTCCACTTGTCTTCGTGACTCACTATCCCAGTCTATTTCTGTCTCCTTTATTTCTGGGTCCCTCACTACCACTATCCTTCCTGGACCTTTGGGATTTTACTGGTTCCTACAAGCTACCTTGAGCATGAGTGACTTCTAGTGTTAGAAGCATGGAGTCTTAAACTTCAGTTCTGACTCTCCCTGGGTACTTGATCCTCAGCTCAACCGGTGCCACTAACCTTCAGACCCAAGTACAGTCTTTCCCGTCTTTCTGGTCCCTTCCCCCCCATGCTGGCTCTCCTGCTACTCCTGACTGCCGAACACATCAGCTGTTGTCCATCTCCTGGCACTGACAAGGCAACCTGTGCTCTCAGATTGTCAGTCAAATATCTCGTTGCTATTGGGATTACCTCACAAAAAGCTATGGGCTTACTATATAGAGAAAAGCACTTTAAGTCCCTGGAAAAAATGGATAATCAGCAAAGTTATAGAATTTTTCAACTAAGCATGATAATCAGCTCTTCTCTATTTGTAATCAAGATGTGTTTATGGTCCAATTTTATTAAGAAAAATTATAATAATAAATTGTATTGAAATAAGACAAAAACCAATGTGAAATGTTTTTGTGGAAAAAATGAAATTGCACATTTATATTTACATTTTGATCTTTTTTATGGAACAGTAGAGATATCTGTCTGTTAGAGCACTTATTAAGAGATTGTTGTGGACAAGCACAATTCTAAGGTTTTCATATGTATTATATTATTTAATCCTTACAAGTACCCTATCAGTTAGACATGATTATCAACTCAGTTGCAGAAATGGAGAAATTACTGTGAAGAGAAGTTAGGTAACACTCTCAGATTTCCAGAACTGCTAATCAGCAGAGGGATTTGAACTTAGTCTGGCTGCATAACAGGGTCTTAACTGCTCATTATATTGCTATTCTAATACTTCTATATTCATAGGAAAAGGCCACTAATAGTGTTTATACTTAGAAAGTAAATTGAGAAGTAAGAAATGTGTGAGTGGGACTTTATTCTGTATAATTCTGTTTTATTTTCATGGATATTTTTCTTCGATTAAACAAAATTTTAAGATATCATTAAAATAATCAAGGTGTTTTCTGTGCCTTCATGCCTGTTGACTACAATAATTTGTTTTTGAGAATTGTGAATATATAACACTCTTAAACCTACAGAAAAGCCACAAACCTTTTTTCCCTGATGCTATTTGAAAATATGTTGCTGACGTGATGTTCTGTATTCAGTAGTCTGAATATGTTAGTGTGTATTTTCTACAAACAATAGATTCTCCAACATAACCGCAGTATAACCAGCAATACCAAGAAATCAGCATTGCTACATTACTGCCATCTAAGCCTCAGAAGTCATTCAGGTTGAATCAATGTCACCAATAATGTTCTTTATAGCAGAAGGATAGTGTCCAGAATTACACAGTGCATTTAAATATTCCTCTTTAGTTTCTATCAATTGAAACAGTTCCACAGTCTTTCCTTAGCTTTTATGAACTTGAAGTTTTTAAAGACTACTGGCCAGTTATCTTGTAGTATATCCTTTCCACTTGGAATTGGTTCGTGTTGCTCATAAAGTGCATGGGATGCTGTGTCTTTCTCATTGCACCCTATCCAGTGGAAAAGTATTTTAATTTATCTAGTTGTTGATAATGCTTGCTTTGATCGCTGGATTAAGGTGGTGTCTGCCAACGTACTTCACTGTAAAATCACTCGTTTTCTCCTTGGAATTAATCAGTATTTTGTGAGGAGGTACTGTGAAATTATGTACGTATGCCATTTCTCATTACGCTTCCGGTTTTTCATTTATTTATAATAGTAACGACTCGTGTTCTTATTCTATTCAATGGGTTATAAACTATTATTTATTTTGATGTTCAAATTGTTACATATTTGGCTGGCTCCTATATTTTCTTGATGTATCCCATCTTTCTTTGAAAATTTCCTTACTTTATGACCCAAGATACTCTGGGTTCATCTTTTTTCCTTGCCTTAGCCCTGTTCCTTTCCAAGGAGAAGTAGCATAAGATGCATTCATTTCTTTTTACAGAGACAGGGATTTTTTGCCTGTAAAATTTCTGGCATCAACTTCATGATAGAAGTTAAAACTAAAATGATAACTCAAATATAGTCTATTATGGATAAGTCTAAACAGGACTGATTACAGCACAGTTTAGATTTATTCCAAAGTGCTTCTCAGAAACTCCTTTTGAAAAAGTTGCATTTTTCTTCTTTTCTGCCATCACTAAGGACTCTGGTTTCTGAGGTCTTTTGACCTATATTTGCTGCTGTTCCAGATCTCAAGACCTCAGGGGACACTGTTAGGCTAAAATTTATAGACTAATACACAGCTCAAGTAAGGATCCCCAAGGGTGAGAGGATGGAGCATGGTCATATTTAGTCATCATCGTACTCTTTGCTCCAAACAAAAGAATCTTGCTTTCTCTTTTAAATATGACCTCAAGGCAGAATTTCCCAGGTTGAAGATTAGTATTTATTTTCATTTCTTGTGACTTGCTGCAAAATCAATAAATGGCATTGAGTAAAAATTCTTAGATCAAAAAAGTATATTTCAGTCTAAATTATGAATAGAGGAAATAGTCACTGACTGGCTTTCTAAAAATAGAAGCTAACAAATACTAAAAAAAATCCTTTGGGTGTTAGTTCAGCTGTTGGTAGTACATAATAAATCTTCAAGATATTGCTATTATTTTATAAGGTAGTCTACAATTATATATACTTTATCTACATTGTATATTCTAGTTTTACTGAGTAATAGTGGATAGAATATAAAGAGTTATATAGCTAAAATATGTATTCATATATATTATTTCATATCTCCTTGAACAACCTTGTGAAACATGTATTATTAGTTTCATGTCGTAAACGCAAAAGTGGAACCTGAGAGTTTAAGAAATTAGGCCATGATCAAGTTACTAATTGGTAAAGCAGCATTTTCTAACTCCAAATTCTTCTCTTTTACTAAACTCTACACACTCTCTCCCTGCCTTTACTTATGACCACAACTACTTTTAAAAACATCATTTAACCCTTTAGTGATAGCTCCTATGGGTTCAGTTTATCAGATTTGACACATGAATCACCTGAAACTGAATGAAACTGAACAAAATAATCATATAACTTTAAGATCACATTAACAATCTTTTTCAATAAGTGTATGGCAATTTTTGCAAAACAGGTAGAGTCAATAGGCCAAGATTGTCTCACACACAATAAGTTATGCTATATTTCATGGAGCTTTGTAGTCATAAAAAGTGAAAAATTCTGCTTTGTGAAGCTTTTTACTACCAAAAGAGGAGTGAAAGCCATGATCTAGACAGAAAAAAACTGAAAACTAATAATAAGATGATTTCTAACATGAGTCATTGCAGCAGACAAGATTCTACAGGCAGAGAAAGCAGGCTGGGATTTGACTAATGAAATTTATATGTTGATGATTGTTTATTTATTCTAAGTGTTCATTCAGCTTCTGTTGTGTCAAGCACTGTTGCAGCTGTTAAAAGAACAGCTTAAGTCAGGAACCAAAGAGGAACTCAAGAGCCATGTTTTGTTTTGGAAATTTTGACTATTTGGGCAAATCACACAAAATATTTCTATCAATCAGTGAGTTAAAGTGTCACATCTAGCTTCTTTGGCCCCATTAGGATCAAGACAGGAGGGGAGCAAGAATTTATGGCCTCTGTTTTAATTAAGTGATATCTTCATAGCAGTCCCAAATGCTCAGGAAGCTGAAAGATAACATTTTCAGCTTTCACTCTTTCTCCAAATTATATTTCCTACACAAGCAAGACAAATGAAAGACATATTTTCTTAACTACCACATGCTGCTCAGAGCACCACAGTGTGTGAATTTTTAAGTGAAAATGGAAATTGTTTTTATTTCCTTGATTTTTATTTGCAAGTTTCATGCCTCACATTTGTGTGCCTTCTGATCAAAAGTGACAGCTAGAAGTAGCAACCCATTTAAGAGTGACATATTGTGTTACACTCAGCACATCTCTAGTTTAGAGAATTAGAGAACAAAATATGTAAAGAGAGGAGGGAAAACTCCCATTTATCTTTATTTTTCTCTACAACCAAGTTAAAATAAAAGTAAAACTATATGCTATCATTGCAAATATGATTCAAAATAAACAAATTAACAAGGTTAGGAGCCCTGTATCCATTCCTTTTGTTCCTTTTCCTGAATATCTCAACTGTGCCAAAGTGCTACCCCTCCACCCCCCATGAAAAATCAAGAGAAATAGAGAAGGCACACAAAAGATTAGAGGAAGTAGAAAAATTCTCATTAAAAATACCTGAGCTGTGTTTTCATCTGTAAAAAACCAAATTGTCTTTGAATTTAATTTCTTTACACAGAGCTACAGTGGCATCATTTAAGTTACTTGAAATTATATCAAATACTGCTGACCAGCTCAGTTTACAGACTAGCTTGATTACATTTGACTCCTAAATCTATATTCGAATATATCATATTCATTTATATGAGAAAGAAAAGGAGAGAGATTATTATTCTTTATTCTTTGTTGTATTTAAAATTAGGTTTTCTGGGGGCTATTATGTTTCTTCATAGATAAATACATGCAGAAAAAAGCCTTCTTTGTTCTTATCTTGGACATGGGAATAATGCGATTTTGCTTTGTGCATTAAAAAAGAGTTTTAGCAGGGTATTTTACATTAAGTTCTCCTGAAATAAGTCTGTGACACAAACATTTAATACAGGCGATGTTTTGGGTAAAGTAATCCCAGTGAGCTAAAATGATAGAAGAGAGTAAAGTGCAGAAAGAAAAGCAAATGCAAGGCTTTGTAGGGTCAAAAGAGAAGCCAAGAATATGAGTTCCAAATCAGGTAGGTTATAGGTTTATTTATACAATGCAAGGCTATGTAACTGAGTTGGCCATCACTACTCTCTTGCAGGAAGTTCTGAGAAGTCTTATAAAATATATACCAGATTGCCTGCCTAGGTGATGAAAGACAAAAGCATTTGACCATAGGTTTCTATACCCTCTGGATCAAAGTTGACCCTGAAGTGTTAATTACTCTGGACTTCCTGCATGTATATGCATGAATGCTGATCAGGATGCTGCAGGGTTTCATATATGAGGGTGTCAGAGAAGTATCATAACAGAAATCAAGAGGTACCCAGTGTGTTCTGAGACGAGGCTCTGCTTACTGGTCTGTGCAATACATCTTGTATTGGAGTTTGCCAGAAGCTCCACTCAGCTTCGTATACACCATGGCTAAGGCTAGTGTGACAACATCCACTGGGTCATATTGCTTAAGTGACAGAGAAACTGTTACCACATTCTAGACCTATGGCCTGAACCTGGAACTATATACAGCAGTGGCTTCCTCTGGACCTGTTTTAGACTAGTAGAGTACCCAGTCATCCATTAATATAGGAGCCTGCAAACTATATTTAGGCCCATGCACTAAATCCAGTATGCTATTTGTTTCTTTTTTTTTAAGTAAAATTTGGTTGGAACACATTTGTAATAGAACACTTCCAAAATTCCAATTTCAAGCATCTATCTGTACCCCTGCCTCTCCTCATGCATTTGCTGTCAGTCCAGCTGGACTAATTCACTATTTTCTTTTTTATTATCAGTCATTCGTTTCATCTTCCAAGGTAGCTTCACGTGCTTCATCATTAAAATCATTCATTTGCAAAAATCCTTATGTCTTGACATCTTTCTTCCTTATTCACCTGGCTGACCTCTAACTCTACTTAAACCAACACTTTTTCTACACTACATCTATGTCTGGGATGGTGAATTTTGCTATGGGAAATTATTCAATCTGGTTAAATGGACTACATTTCAATTTATAACCACAAATCTCAAAGGGGCATTCAACACTACCCAGACAATTCTATTACATTTCCCAAATAAGTGAGAATTTCTATTCCCAGAGACAACTATTTCATGTTTCTTCTCTCCTCAAACCTTTCTGATCCCCTAGCAAATCTCAGATGATAACTTCACTTTATATTTATTTACCAAGATGGAAACAGATAAGGGATGACTTAATCTTCATGTAAACAAACCTATAACCTACACGATTTGGAACTCACATTCTTGGCTTCTCTTCCTGACACTATGAAGTGTCTATGGTCCTATCAAAGGCTGACTCTGTGCTTGTGTCCCAGATCCTACCACTACCTGTCTTCCTAAGTAGTTCAGTCTTTCTGTGCCATCTCTTTTTCTCTCACTCTAACTTTTTGTTGTTGTTATACTGAATAATTACATCAATGTGCTCTGGTATCTCAAATCTTACAAGAAAAAAGCCATACCGTTTTATTTTAAAACTTCACCTTTTATGCTGCATTGCATTTTAGCATTTGCCTCTTTTTCTCACCCTTTCATAGAGTAAGTTAAAAGTGACCTATGTTGCTATCTCTTAGTCCTCATCTCCCATTTTTTTTCAAATTCTCTTTGATCAGGCTTTTGTCTCCTCTGCTTTGCTAATATTGTTTGCATTAAATTCACTAGTGATCTCCATGCTCCTCAGTGTAATTCCACACGGTTGATATTTACCTAATTCCTCACTTATTTTTTTCTTTTTTACGATACCACATTCTCTTGACTTTTTCTTAACTTTTTGGATCTTTATTTTTCTTGGTTTTAAGCTCTATCTTATTATTTCTGTAAAAGGTCTTCCTATATAATCTCACCCAGTTACATTGCTTAAAATACTATAAATTGGGTGATGAGTTCCAAACATATGTCCTCATGTCTAAGTTTTACCCTGAGTTCCAAATTCATAAACCCAACTGTCACTTGAATGACTAATAGGCATCTCAAGTTAAATATGTCTAAAATAGAGCTTTTTGATTTGTTTCTCCCACCCCACAACATGAATTTCCATCAATCTTTCCTGTTTAAGTAAAGAGCACTGTCATTCTTTCGGTTGCACAAGGTAAAAGAACAAGAGCCTTGTTGTCTTTCTTAGTACCTTTCATTCTTTCCCTCATCATCACTCCCCTCAACACACACACACACATACACACATACATACACACACACTGTTTACCCAGTTTTAAATCATGTCAGGGCTACCTTTAATACACATACCCAGTCTGATCACTTTTTAACCTCTTCATTGCCATAGCCCTAGTCCAAGACATTATCATCACTCTCACTAGGCTACCGCACTGATGTCTTAACTGAATTTTCCGGTTAAGTGACCTTTGTCAGGGTAAAATTCACTTATTGATAGCAGACAAATTAATCTTTTTGAAATGAAAATTAATTTCAGCCCTTGCTAAAAATCTCTGTAAAGTTTTTCAGGGCACTCAGAAAATTCAGATCTTTACCATGGTCTACATATCATTTTGTTTTATGACCTGGTCCCTGCCAATCTCTGCCACCTGGTCTCATAACCACCTCCTTTTTGTTTTAGCTACATTGGTGACCTACTGGTTGGTCCCTCTCGCCTTGTACCCTTATTCTAGCCTCATACCTTTGAATTTGCTGTCATTTCTGCCTGGAATACTTTTCATTTGAGATCTTCTTTTAGTCTGCTCCTTCCTGTCATTCATGGTTCAGCCTAATTGACAACCACAATCATTATTTTCCTGTCACATCCTGTCTTATTGCTCAGATTTCATTTCTTCATGGCATTTTGCAAAATCTAAAATGATCTTTCTGTGTATCTGTTCCTTTGATGTCTTTCTCCCCACCATTTGCAACCTGCTCCCACCCAATATAAGCTTAATAGTAGTAAGGGTCTTCTGTTTCATACCCCTCTTTTAAGCACTAACAATGGTGTTGAAAGTTAGTATATATCTTAATAAAGATAATTCAATTATAGGAATTGGTATGAAATATGCAAAATTAAGGAAAGAAGAGAAAGTTCCTATAAGACTATGGTCCCCAAACCCCAGGCCATAGATCAGTACCAGTCTGTAGCCTGTTAGGGACCGGCCGCAGAGCTCTGCCGCCCCATCCCCCAGTGGAAAAGTTGTCTTCCATGAAACTTACATAGGGGCACAGGGCAGGAGGTGAGCAGCAGGTGAGCTAGCATATTTACAGCCACTCCGCATCGCTCCTCTCACCACCTGGGCTCTGCCCCCACTTTATGTCTTCAAGACATGAAGACAGTTTCATTGTCTTCCATGAAACTGGTCCCTGTTGCCAAAGAGGTGGGGACAACTGCTAAGACTTTCATTTCAATAACCGAATAGTAGTAATACTTTGGAAATTTTTGAAAGTTTTGACTTTGAACTGGCTGAATTAGCAATTTCAAAGTGGTAATCTGTAATTTTGATGTTCTGCTTACTCCGAATGATAATAATCTCATTATTAATAAGTATGATACTTATATAAGAATATACTATCTTTGAGAACTTCCATACACATGGGTACATGAATTTTTATCTTTATAGAACTATTCTTGACATAAAAGTTACAGTTGAGGAGGATTCCAACAGGCAGAGTGTTCTTAAATTAGAATTGAATATATTTAATTTGATAAAATTCCTTTTGAAAGAAAAATGACATTTATCTTACAAAATTCATACATGATCATTCATATGAATAACCAAAGTACAAGTATATTAGTAAAAAATCATCTTAATTGAACTGTTCTTAAGCAAACAAACTCGAATTTGGTGACTACAGATAACTGTCTATGTCTACAGAAAAAAAATTGAGGTAGATATAATTGACTTTAAATAGACTGATAACTTGATTGATACGTAGGTAGAAGGAATTATTGAACTATAGATAAAATGTATTTATAATAATGTTTATTAGATATCAAATATTGATGGGAGTGTTATTTTAAAGTCTTTATGATAATTTTTAGCAAGAATCTATTGACTTTTAGATATGGAAAATAAAAAAATAGTGAATTTGTGCTCCTTTACCCTCCTTTATAATTCTTATATTTAGGAAAGTCTTATTATTTTATATAGTTATTTTGTAAAAGTAGCAGTTGTAATTTTTATAAGACATTATTTTGTATTTTAATTAATTTAATGCTCAATAAATAATCAAATAGATTTCCTCTAAAATCTAGTTTATAGATGCTACACAGAGTTCCTTCATGTTTGTGAATATTTAATTATTGTGTTGAACTTATGTGCCCTGGATTGAGTATAATTTTACTGGACATTTTTCAATTGTCTTTGGACATTATGTGCTGATGTAGAGAATCCTGAAGCCAGTTTGATTTCTCTCCCTTTTAAATGACTTGTTTGTTATACCCTGATGCTTTGAAAATATTGTTTGAAAGTAGACTGTGATACATTAATGTATATTTTAATTGTTGAAAAAACCATAAAACCTAAAAAGAGTCAAACTAATAAGCTAATAGTGAAAATAATATGGAATCATAAAATAATCTTTTGTGTTTCTAAACAAGAAATAAAAGAAAAGATGGCACAAACAGAAAACAACTAGAAAAATTATAGAATAAAATTCAGTCATAACTAAAAATTACATAGTTTTATATTATATTAAACTATAATGAATATTCTATATGCCCAATTAAAAACATAGTTTGGCAGATTAGATAAAAAAACAAGAAATTATATAATTCTAAAAGAAATCTACTTTAAATATATAAACATACATATGTAAAAATTAAAATGATTAAAAAAGATATATAATGCAAACAGTAATCAGAAGAAAGATGGGTTGGCTATACTAATATCATGAAATTAATTTCTCAAAAAATATTACCAGAGATAAAGAGAAAAATTTGTAATGATGAATTAACCAATTCATTAGAAATATGTAACAATTTTATACTGACATGTACATTTCCTTCAAAATATATGAAGAAACTGGTAGAACTGAGAGGAAAAACAGACAAATTTGCAATTACATGTAGAGACTTCATGACTACTCTCCTAAAGATGGAAAAACATTAAGAATATATTAGACTTGAACAATACCATCAATCTACTTGACCTATTTGAACACTCCAATAGAACAGCAGAATACACATTCTTTTCAAGCACACATGAAACGTTTACCAGGAGACCATAGTTTGGACATTAAAATAAATGTTAACAGATTTAAAGAATTGAAAACCAAAACTAAGTAAATGAAAATTAATAATAAAAAGATGGAAAATTTCTCAAACACTTGGAAATTAAAAACATGCTTTTCAATAATATTGGGTCAATGAGAAAGTCATAAGGGAAATTGCTAAATATTTTGAATTAAATAAAAATTTAAAAATATAAAAATGTGTAAGATGTAGCTGTAGTGCCTGAGATTTTATACATTATATCCTTATGTAAGAAAAGAGGAAAAATTTCAAAGTGAATCTAAATCTCTTATCTTAAAAAGTTAGAAAAAGAGAGAATTAAACCCAAAGGAAGCAAAAGGAAATAAAAATTAGAGCAAACATGAATGTAAATATAGAAATGGAGAAATATTTTCAAAAGAAATGTTGATAAAAGACTCATAAATAGAAAAATATTAGGTTAAGTATGGAATGTCTGATTTTCTTAAGTACTAAGTTTGACAGTTGATATCTCTGGCATTCTGACATTTCACTTTGATACTTCTTTTTCTTTTTTTTTTTCACTTTGACACTTCTTGTGTTTTGTTTTTTATTTCTTTTTTTTTTATTGTGCAGGTACATCCTCATTCTTTCAAATGCATGTTTTGGCTTGTGGTTATCTTTCTTTTTTTTTTTAAATTATTGTGAAACCATGGATAAGACAAAAATTCATGTTGTTTATGAATAAGAGTTCTGTTGTGGAACCAATGCAGCACAGACAGCTCAAAATATCAACGAAGTGTTTGGGAAGGATGTGACTAATGAATGCACAGTATGTCAATAGTTTGAGAAGTTCTATTCTGGTGATTTTAATCTTCAAAATGAGCCACATGGGCAACACTGAGACCAAGATGGATAATAATGAGCTGAAAGCTGTAGTGGAAGTGAATCCACTTCAACTTACAGGTGAGTTATTAGCAAAGTTTCACATTACTATTCCGACAATATTGGACCATTTGAAACAAATGGGCAAGGTAAAGAAGCTGGATAGATGGGTACCACCTGAATTAAACAAGTATCAGAAGAGAAATAGTCTTGAAGCTTGCTTTTCTTTGCTGTCACTACATAAAGGCAAACCATTTCTACATCGTATTATTACATGTAATGAAAAATGGATTCTTTTTGACAATCGCAAGCATTTGGCACAATGGTTGGAAAAGATGAAGCCCTGAAACACAGTCCCAAATTGAATATTCATCAAAAAAAGCTAATGGTTTCTCTTTGGTGGTCCAGTGCTGATATTATCAACATAGCTTCATGAAACCTGGCCAATTGATTACAGCAGATGTCTACTGCAACCAACTGGACAAAATGATGAGGATGCTTGTGGTCAAGCAGCTGAGATTGGTCAGTAGAGACAGGCCAGTCCTCTCACAAGACAATGTGCAACCACATGTCACACAAACAACGCTGTTCAAACTACAGAGGCTGGACTTGGAAACTCTTTTATTTACCATATTCACCAGACCTTGCACTAACTGACTATCACTTCTTCTAGGCTTTGAACCACTTCTTGCAAGGAAAAATATTTGATTCTCAACAAACTCTGGAAAACGCTTTTCACGATTTCATCGCCACTCACTCTCCAGGCTTCTTCAATCCTGGAATAAACAAGCTACTGTTAAGACAGAAAAGCTGTGTCAATAGTTTAGGCACATACTTTGATTAATTGTACTGCTTCTTGTTTGAGATATAATAAACTATACTTTTGATTCGAAATCGGACATTTCATATTTAATGACCTAATATATCAAAATGTCACCATAACTACAGTTTTTATTTTTCAATTAATAAAAACAAATATTTCCTATGAAAAAAAACTCAGTAGTATCAAAAGTCATATCCATGGTTGCCAGAGGCTGGGAATGGGAGAAGGGAATGACTGGAAATTGGCACTTGAGAACCTTTTGGGAAAATGGAAATATATATCTACATTATGGGGGTGGTTATGTAAATGTATTTATTTGTCAAAACTCTTAAGACTGTATACTTATGTAGGTAAATTTTACTCCATGTGAAGAAATTACATATATGAAAAAAAATGAGAAAATGGAAGAATCTAGGTGGTAGATATGGAAGTTTTACTATACATTTTTTTCAAATTTGTTCTATATTGGAAAGTTTTTATATAAAATTTTGAAAAAATGAAAAAAATAGGTTTCATTTTTCAAAAATAAAATCCCTATCTAAGACCAGGACATAAAAACTTATTAGTAATGACAAAAATATTAAATATAATACATGCACTTAGAATAAAAAAATTTGCATAATATGTTAATCATTTTCCACTTCAGGGACATGTAAGTAAAAACAGACTCTAAGGTGTCATATTATGAATATTAAGATATTACAACAATTATAACATATTATAACAATTATATTATTGTTATATTCATAAAAACACTTATTTAACTTTTACATAGTGAGCTCACTTTTACATAGTGAGCTTTCCATATATGATTCCTTTTTATCTATGTAACAAATAAGTCAGGTTAATGACATTACATTACAGATCCAGAAACCGAGGCACGGACCAGTTAAGCAACTTGCCTTGTGTATATATAATCTGGGGTCTATAACTCCAAATCTCGTATCATTTTATCAGAGATATTATCCATGTTCTAAACTGCCTTCTCTTTAAGGTTCCTTTAAACAGTACTATTTATAATCCAAATAATGTATGTCAGAGATCAAGGCATGTGCTCACAATCACCCACTTTGTCAGTGGCAGTGCGTAGATTGGAACCCAATCTGCCTAATTCCAAAGCCCCATGTATAGGATTAGGAGCTCTCAGGTTCATCTGGAAACTGACCTTATATGGTTGTTCTAATGCTTAAGTAAGATACTATATATTCAAAGCATTTAGGACAATGCCTGATACCTGTAAACATTTATGAAATTACAGCTAGTATTACTATTATTGTACTTACCATTATTCTTATTTTCACCACTATACTCATTATGTTTGATTGAATATGTTAGGGGAGTGATGGAATAACAAACCAGTTCCTAATACAGAAAGCAATTTTGTATGCCTAAAATGTTTACAAGTGGGGAAAAACAATGCATTTAAAATGCTGTGGTTTTTGAATTTTATGTTTTAATCTCTTTTCCCCTAGTATAAACTGTCTTATAAACAAAGCCACATGGCTTGGAATATAGGCTTCCTTAAATCATCACAGTGTGGGATAGGCTTGCTAGGTAATGATAAGCTCATCAAACATTCCTCCATATTAAAAGCTAAGATATTGGCTCTGTAAACATCAAACCCTATTTTACTGACATTTTGGGCT
Organism: Cheirogaleus medius; assembly: GCA_008086735.1. Classification (NCBI taxonomy): domain Eukaryota; kingdom Metazoa; phylum Chordata; class Mammalia; order Primates; family Cheirogaleidae; genus Cheirogaleus; species Cheirogaleus medius. The sequence goes on from VBSM01002217.1 coordinate 47,193,714, forward strand.
GGATAAAAAAATTTTTTAAAAAACTTGTTTTTCCCATTGTCCTGATTTAATCAGAAGTAGAATTAAATTTGGGATTATGCTAGTAGTGATTCATAACCTGTACATAATTAAAAACTCTGTTTTTCAAGGAATATTTCACAAGGGAGCTTAACACCAATGTCCATCCCAGTTTTGACCACTGGAGTTTATGCAACTTGTTGTACATGGTGCACACCATTGGATTTTGGCATATGTGCAAAGAGTTAGCTTCACATCTAGTGAGATAAAGCCTTTTAATCTATTTACAGAGCAAGAATCTTTGGGACCACTTGCTTTATAGCCTCTGGTGCTTTGGACCTACAAATAAATCACTCACAAGATAGAAAATTTGGCAGAAAATTTTGAACTCTAAAATAGGCTGCAAACTATTTAATTTTAAAAATTCAATAACTGCTATCAAACACACATGATGAAGATGAATGTATCTCCTACAATTTTCACAGTTGGCACACCAGAGAATACCTGAAAGACGAGGTCACTGGAGGTGGGATTGTGTTCACACTTTTGAATTCAAGTCCTCGATAAATAAAATCTCTTTCCTCAAATCAAAACATACATTCATGAACAAGAATTAACACATAATAAAGTAACACTGCCAACTCTGAGCAATTCATAGAGATGCCCAATGCAAAACAATACCAAAGGATGCATGTCACATTACTTATTTCACAGAAATTGCTTCATTATATAATTACACTCCTTTTACATTCAGTGTTTTTATTTAATGTTTATTATTATTTGACACCCAAAGTGTCAGCCTTGGCAGACACATTCGCACTGTAAAAGCAAATAGCAAACTATTTATTGTTGTTATTTTGTTTTGACAATAAATATACATACTACATATGTATATAGTAGGAATTTATAGTAAAATTATAATAAATTTATAATAAAATGATAATAAAATTTTATAATAAAATTATGACTGTGTTCTGCATGAGCACATGAACGGGTTTTCCAACCAAAGCATGATGTTTCAAAGAAAAACCTATTTAAATTCTGGCACAGAGAACAAGTTGAATTTCTTCTCCAGGCCAAGTCTTACATGATAAACTCAAATATTTTCTCTATCTTTGTGGTGAGCTTTGATTAGGTCTAAAAAAAAAAAAAAAGGATTCACATTATGAGAAATTGTGAGGTAGAATGTGAAAATGAGAAATATGTGAGGAATGGCATCTGTTTGGAATTTCTTTCCCTCTAAGAAAATTCGAATTTTAACTCTAAATCAGCGGAAGTAAGTTACCTAATGGTCTCACACACACCATTGTATAACTTTTCATACCTTCTGGGTATGAATCCTACGTGCACTCCTGAAGGAGTGAATTGTGATGGAGAAGCATTTTAAAATACAGTGTACTGATAAAAAATTTGAGGTATAGTAAGGCCAAGAGATTAGAAAACAATTGTCATTGAAAAGACAGTTCCTAGGAGCAGGAGGTATGCCATGCCATAGAGGCACAAACAGGGAAGCCTCAGGGATTGGTCATGAGGCAGAGAGACAGGAAAGAATTGTGGGGCAGGGGCCTTTATTGTGGCTTTGGTGGGAAGAACATGTGAGGCAGGGTTAGCAGATTTAAGATTGGCTGATTTGAATAATTTCAATGGGCTCTGGAGGAAAGGGGCTGTTTCTAGGTTTCTGGCTCCTGGCTGTGGGGGTGATTAGGGCAGTGTGTAGTGGCCCAGAGTGTGAGTCCAGTAAAGGAGGTGGTTGGGGTATGGACTTGGGGTTGGTTGGTTTGTATTTGAAAAGTGCCTTCCCAGGAGGAGGACTCTTCTAGAGAAAGCAGGAGAGGATGATGAGGGAGGTAGGAGGCCAAGGCAAGGTGATTTAGGCATATCATTGGGTTGTCCAGAACAGGAGTATCTAGCATATGCATGCAGGGCAAATGTTCAGGTACCAAGCTTACAGAACCTGCCAACACAGTTAACACAAGAGAGGTGACTTATTCTAACACAATGAAAGCATTTAACATATGTAGTGGGTGCTGTTGGTGGCCCAGTCTGATTCCCTTCACAACAATGTTGATCCAGCACTCAATGCTATGGCAGATTGGCTGTTGAGGGCTCATAGATTTAACCTTCTCTGGAGAATTGCTCTAAGCCAGTGGTTTTCAAACTTCAACTTGTTTCAGAATCACCCGAGTTGTTTCAGAATCACCCGAGGAGCTTGGCTCCACCCCCGGAGTTTCTGATTCAGTAGGTCTCATTTCTAACAAGTTCCAGGTGATGCTAATCCTGCTAGTCTGGGGCCACGCATTGAGAACAACTGACAGGAGTCACCTTCTTTAGGGATTCCTGAGGGGTTACACCTTCAGAGCCAATGACTGTAAAAGCCCTGCTACCTTGCCTTTGACAGGACAACTCTATGGAGCTGGCCAATCTCCAGAGGTCCACGTGGGATGAGGCTGGGGCTGGCAGCCACTGACTCCACATCTGTACCAAGATGCTTCCCCCACCCAGTGCTGCTGCCCTGCTTCCCACCACGTTTCCCCTTCGTAAACCGCTTGCACGCTGGACACCATTCTGGTTTTATTTTTAGGAAACACAGCCTAAGTAACATACTTTTACCAAAATTATATTTTTATTACTGAAACCAATCCAAGCCTTTACCTTTTTAAATTTTTTTATTTTTAATTATTATGGGTACATAATACTTGTATATATTTATAGGGTACATGGCAAATCTAAGAGTTATTGGCCTTAAAGAGGAGGTTGAGAGAGAGATTGGACAATTTTAAAGTTTTCCTTAAGCCTCATTCCTATTGATCCTCTAAACACAGCAATGGCTTGGAGAGTGGTCCATAGTAATCAAAATGCTCAGAAAGATGGGAAGTATAAATGCAAAAAATAAAAACAAAAATAAAGTTAAGGTAACTAGGTATTTAATGGGAGAGTAGAATGCAAAAAGAGGACTTAATTAGTCATCCTTGTCAAGAGTATCTAGTGTCTATTTATTGTTGGTGTTGTTTTTACAGGCAAGTTAAAAAGAAATGATTCTGCCTCTAGCACTTTACACTATAAGGTATTGTCTGAAAACAAATTTACATTTTGGGAGGGGATGAATTCATGCCGTGAGTATCATGGGCGATATTCTGACATCTAAACTAGCTCCCACAGCTGATTTGTTTCAATTAATAAAATGTAATTAAATTATGTGCATGAATGAATAAATACTTAGTATAAGTTTAATAATCTAAATATGTCAGACACTGGGTTAGCGTCTTTCTCATACATTATTTATTTAATCTTCATGATTAAGGGCTCCAAACAATTTTCCAGAGAACAAAAGAAAGTGCATTTTTTTAAAAGCTAAGGTAAATAAACTTGCTAAAGAGCTTAAATCCATGTTGTATTGCTATTTTCCTGACAATAATATATTGTTAGGCAATTTTTTTGAATTAATATGTGATTGAAAGATGATTGATATCATGCCTGCCACTGATTTTGGCAAAATACCACAGCATGTGGGACTACTTCTCCCTCACCCTATTCCAAACTTTAAAAGAGAATTTATCACATTTAATTCTGATTCTGGTAGGAAAAAGGACAAGCATTTCTGACTTGTACTTTCTTATTAGAAGTGGAATATGTGATAAATAAGGTGGAATCATGTGAAAAATTTTGAGTAGAGTTTCTTAAATTACTATTATGGATAATTTATTACCTACATTGTCACCAACCCAGAGGCCTGCAAGGATATGATTCAAAAGAGATAATTTTGTGTTTTAGTCTCATCTGACTTTTCTATGATGTAATTGTTGTATTGAAAAGAATCCAATATGTGTGATTTTAAATACTGGTTTTCCTACTTAATATCTGTTTATTTTTTTTTTTTTTTGGCTA
>VBSM01002217.1:47197695-47210502 GCA_008086735.1 Cheirogaleus medius
AGACGCTCTAACTGGCGGTGTTTCTCGTCCGCCATCTTGCTCCGCCCCTCTGAAATAACTTAATATCTGTTTAATCTAAATCAGGTTACAGTTTCTCTGGGTCTCAATTTCTTCATCTTGATGATGATTATTCCCATTGCCAGTATAATTGTGAAGATAAGTGAAGTAATTTATGTACATTTCTATAAACTATGGCCAAAATATTACCTGTTCACAACAAATATTAATGTTTCCTACTTTTAATTCTCTCCACATCTCCTTTTCCTCCACACATAGTCTGTGATCCAATTAAACTACACTACTGCAATCTCTAAACACATCTGGTATTATCCAGCCTATATGCCTTTTTATACCTCAGGCCATTTACCTTATCTGTCTCTCTCTCTGCTTTTATTCAGCTTTTATGAACCAGTTTTCCTGATTCTCTAATGAAGTGAGATTTCCTCCTCCTATGTCTAGTCAAGGTCATATCTCTCATGACATTGAGCCTCTTTTGTCAGCCATTATTCTTGAACACACATTATTTCTTCTATGTGATCTAGTGCCATGTTTTATTCTACCTACAGTAGGTTCCCCTCATATACATCCCAGTATGAATTATTACATGAAATAGCATGGTAACTATATGAGTAGCTACCTGTTTATTTGTCTGCCTCTCACCCTGTATCGTAAGCTCTTGGCAAGTAATACACGTTTTATCTCTATAGTGCTGGGGCCCACCAGAGTGGCATATTCCCATTGGTATATATATATATTCCCATTGGTTGTGCAATAAACTTTTGGAACAGTAAAGAATTTTCCATTGTCAAGACATGTATATCCAAATCCATAGTTTATTCCGCTAATCAGTGAAAGTTTCATATGTTTAATGATTTAATAATTGAAATCAGTGACTGGTAATCTGAAGGAGGGACATTTGAGAGCAAACCTACAGGCAATGATGGGGGAACTTTTACTGCCTTCTATTCTAAGAGATAGTCATACATATAGTTTATGAGGCCATAGGCTGTTAATTCCCAAAGAATCTGGAATCCCCAAAAGGTAACTTATAAACCACAGTCAAGCGGAGTTAGAGGCACCTACTAGGTCATTGGAGTTAAGGTTCCCAGGCCCCCTCCTCTCAACTGTTAATCCTTCTATCTTCCTCTTGAATTTACTCAACCTCTGTAGCAGCCCTTGCTGACTTTTGCTTAGTAGGTTTGAATCTACTTCCCTGTGTTGCTCGCTAAGTCTCGTCATGGTCACTTGGACCTCTTGATTGCTTTCTGTTTTACTCCAGAGTGAGATCGCTGTGTTTTAACTCATATTAACACCTAATGTCATACTATTTTCCATTCATCCTTTTTAGTACTTACAGCATTACAGCCAGAAGTATCTTTTTTTCCTATAAAATCATGGATATGGAAGATTTCTCTTTTCTTTTCCTAGCCATAACAGGACTCATGCTAGCTTATTCGGGTCTTTGTCATCATTTAGGTACATTAGGTTATTTATGGTGTCTGCAATGTAAGAGGTGTGGTGTATACTTTTCCACAGACTTACTGGGGATTATCTGAGGTCTTCCCAGGTCCTCATAGGCCATAACTTTAGAAACCAATTCACAGGATAAATTTGAATCTTCACCTGCCATGTAGAATCCATGAAGAAACACCTGGATAAAAATTTTGAAGACATAATTGATTTTGTAATTTTTCTCATAGAGTCTTTTTCTCAAGTGAAATAATGTTCAAATCTCACAAAACCTGGATATATTGTGACCTCAAAAATAGGGACTAAGTTTATCAACTCTAGAATCACCATGTCCTGGCCCACAATGCAAACTCGATGAGTGGGAGCAAACATTAGTGACTATAGTAGTGGCACTAGTATCAGGTCCATGAAAAGAGGTGCATTTTTATACAGATGTCTATTCTGTTCTGTTCCAGATCCAAAGTATCTCAATAGAGTTAGGAGAAAAAATTACAAAATTAATCATGTAAGTGAATATTTACTTAGAATATGTAAAGGAATTACAACAAATCACAAATTTAAAAAACTGAAGAATACCACAAACATACCAAAGTCCAGAAAATATTATTTACCAAAAAAAAATTTTTTTAAAAACATGCAAACTATAGCTGTAGTTTGGAAATCACCTATCAGAAGGGCATAGGAAATGCTGTCTCCAACAAGCAGGGTTTCCAAAACTTGAAACATGGACACCTCTAAAAATACTTAGAATCAAGTAGGCAACATGTGTGGACAAATAACCTACCTCTTGGCAGAAATAAAATTTGAAAGCAGAAAGTGTACTTTATTCTTTGTAGCAATACAAGGCACATCAGATTTTTCAATACAAACACTGACTCCAAAAGACTATACATTGCACTGCTGGAGAACATGCAAAAAAAAACAAAACAAAACCAAAACAAAACAGTTTTCACAAGTGTAAGGGGAGAGTTGAAGCATATAACCAGATGTCTCAAGCAAAAGAACATGATTTCACTCTACATACATCGGCAGGTTCTGTTAACATGAACTGGGCCAAGACTAAGAATGAGGGCATAGGATGGGAAGGGTGGGCAGGCAGAAAGAGGTGACACAATCATACTGAGAGATAAATTATATAACCTTTCCATAGTCAAATCTGGGCATGCAAGGAAAACATCACTAAAGAAAACAATCCCTGTTGGACACACACACACACACACACACACCAACTTCAACGAAGTGACCCATTTCCAATTTTGGATATTATATAAGTATGACTCCAAATGTTCTGGATGGTTCTGCTTCCATTATTCTGCTTAGCTTTCTCTTTGTAAACAGATTGTCTGGATATCATCTGAATTTGCAGCTGTTCTAATAAAAATGTACACTCCAATCCCTGAAATCCAAATTGTTTTCACGATCATTGGGGAAATATGCCCTACAGACTATTTTTCTATTTCATCTAATTAGAAATCATTCATTTTCTCTTTAGATATACATAGGATGTTTGGGCAAAAAAATAATTCTGTGAGATGCATAGTTTTAAGTTATATTCATATTATAGTTTTTAAGTATAATACTGTTTTTAAAGGCAAATAAAGCTATATAACCCTTCATTGCAATATATTTTAACTTTGTGAATTTATGGTTCTTACAGACAAGGCTTGAATAATAGATGAAAACCGTACTTCACCTTTTGTTTAAAATTTAAAATCAAGATGCATTTTGCTTTCATCTCAAGCATTAGTAGAAGAGGTGAGAAACATTATTTTCTTAACTCTGAAGTCCAATTGCATGGCCAATCAAGGCTGATTGATTGGAGATGTCAAAAAGAGTGGCAGCTGATATCCTCCAGTCTGCTGACCTTGCGTTTCAGAAGACAGATTAAACCAAGCTGTCTCTTTCTAAATTCAAATGGATTGGGAAAATAAAAATCTTTGTGCCTTGATCCATTATAGGTCTTGTGCTTAATTGATCTTTGACTCATTACTGCAGCTGAACAACTTAGTGACACTGACATGAATACTTGTTTACAAAATGGTAAGCCAGGATACCTGTTCATCATTAGCTTTGAAACAGGACAACAACTTAATAAACTGATAAAAACAAATTATAAGAAAATTCTAAAATATCCCCCAATCAAGCAGTATCCTATATATTTACCTTCACTTAAAAGTTATTGGTAGCAGGGATGAATCGCATAAATTGGTATTCTCTATATTCATACACCTAGCATATTTACTGATAATTTTTCAATATTGAATTTAGGCAGGAAAATCAGCTTGCTGCAGTGCAAAAACAATTCCTGTATAGGGCCAATGTACAATGACTATGTATACTATACAACTTACTACTCTTTGGTAAAATAATGAGTTGCTTACCACTTCAAGCTATACAAGAATTTTGGACAGCTGTATAACTAATGTTCATTTTCAGAGTCAACTTTCATTTTAAAAGCAATTATTCAATATTTGAAAATCAAATTTTGTTTCAAAATTACCGTGAACAAAAAGTTATCAGTGTTCTCTCATGGCACATGTTTTTTCTTTATTTCTTGCCAATTGAATGTATTATTAAGTTATATCTTCCTTGCGAAATTTATGTGAATAATTTGAATTTATTTGCATGATAGAGGAGTTAATTGTCATTTGATAGATTTATAATCTGAGCATAATACAGATAGTCCCTTGCTTACAATGGTTTAACATATGATTTTTTTACTTTACGATGGTGCAAAAGTGATACTCAGTAGAAACTGTACTTCAAATTTTGAATTTTGATCTTTCCCTAGGCTAGAGACATGTGGTATAATACTCTCTCACAATGCTGGCAGTAGCAACGAGCCTCGGCTCCCAGTTAGCCACAGAGTTGTGATCATAAACTGATACTCCACAGTATACTGTGTTGACAGATGATTTTGCCCAACGCTTATGTAAGTGTTCTGAGCATGTTCAAGGTAGAGTAGTCTAAACTATAATGTTTGGTAGGTTAGGTGCATAATATACATTTTTGGTTTGTGATATTTTCAATAGATGATGGGTTAGTTGGGACATAACCCCATTGTAGGTCAAAGAGCATCTGTATATTCATTCTCAAATTATAAAATATTATATGCAATGAGAAACATATGGATAATATACCATGGGGATTTAAAATATTCTCATTGTCAAATATCACATGTAGGTACTCATTAATTTTTTGCCTATTTATTATTTTCTATTAGGAAAATAGATTTTTCCTTAAGGAATACTCAAGAATCCTTAAGACAGAGTGTTGAAATATTTAATGATGTAATGCAGAGAGACAGAGAGAGATAGAAAGAGAGAGAAAATTTTTTAAGCTGCCTGTTTACATGCTGTGATGTATAGTCATCATTCTAAATTTCATTGGATCTAAAACAGCATCAATTGCAAAATGTGGTATATTTTAATGTGTCAACATTAAAGAGAACACTCTGCTGATTAAATTGTGACACAATCCTATAATGCCAACAATTATAAGATTCATACTGATTTCAGAGATGCAAACGTGGGAAAGAGAGTGCATGTTAGACTAAATGAATGATAATAACTTCCTTTAGATGTAACACAACCCAAAATGATTCCTGTGAGCAACATGATTATGAACAAGAAACACAGAATCCTGGTTTTCCTCTTCATTCGTGCCTCAGTTTCCTTTGGTGAATCATCTTCTTGATTATTTCTGACCATTCAGTCCTTAGACATCTCTTCTCTGTCTACTCTCACCCCATGAGTGATTTTACCTAATCTCATAGCTTTAAATATCATCTATATGGTGGATGGATGAATCTTCAGTTTGTTACTTTATCTCCAACCTCTCTCTGATCCATATATCCAACTGCCAGGTTAACAATCTCACTGGATGTATAAAATACATCTCATAATTCTGGGTCTGCTATTGAACTCTTGATTATTGCTCCTCCCTCTGATTCTTTTAATCTCAGTAAATGGCACCAGCCATCCAGCAGCTTAGTCTACTTTAGGAGCCGTTCTTGATTGTTTTCTCAAACCTTATATTCACTCCTCTTAGGTCTGACTTCAAATTTTGTTCAAAATTGGCCAACTTTCCATCGCCTTTGCCACTCTCACCCTGACCCTAAATACTCTCAGTGTTCTGCTTCTGCACATTCTCATATTCTTCACAGTGTAGCCAAAGGAATATGTCTACACAGGATATCTGATCATGTTATTCTCCTGCTCAAATACCTTTATTAGCTTCCAAAAAAACTTAGAAAAGTATAAAAGTATAATTTTTTTTTCATTTATGGCTATGAAGTCCTGTATTATCTGGCTCATGGGTACATGTTAGTATCCTTTTCTTTTATATTACTACATACACATACACACACACATTCCCTCATTACTGCTGCTGGGACTTGATTTTATCTTATTTACCACTTGATAGCCAGTGTCAGAAGCACTGACTAACGCATAGTAGATGCTCAATAAGCACTGATGCTTGACCAAATAAATGAATGAACGGATGAATAAAACAGGAAAATGCGTTATAAATACTGACTCATTGTCTTCTCTTCTCACTACTTTCCTGTGATAGTGGGTCTGGTAGAATAAGGAGTGGAAGTCTGTCTGCAGTTGAATCAGGAGCACTGATGGTTTATAAAGCTGAAAGACTTTTGGTATTTTTCCAAGAATACATATGTTTAGTAAAGAACTGACTTGAGACTATTAGGTCACTGTTGTGAACATCTTTAATATAATGGTCAGTTATAATATATGCTTCTAATAGTCCCTAACATTAAAAACAAGGCATTCCCAATCTCAGGCACTTTTCAGATAGTGGTTTCCGACTTGTTTGTCAGTCTGACAGTTCTAAAGTTAATGATCTGCCACACATCAAGCTCTAAGGTGGGGAAGATGTGTTCCAGACATCCACGCAGATTGCTGTCTGGACTGTTGAACCTAAGGCTAGGAATTTGGTGTCAAGGTTCCTCATTGCTGCCTGGCTGTTAGGCTTGTGAACCTCAGAATAACTGTTGTTACTGAAATTCATCACAGAACACTCTTTCTGAAACTTATGCTGAGGCAGTCAGTGAAATCAGTCTCTGTAGGGCAGAGGGTTATCTGTCATTTTGAAAGAAGCTTGTGTGTGCTCTGGGGCTCTAAAGGGGTTTCTTAAATATGAAATATTTATGTGAAAATGGGTATTGAGTGTGACTTTGTGCCTGTGGAGCACATTATGGTGCTAGTTTTGCTGAAAGACAGAATGTCGGTGGTAGATAAAGCAGCCCAGGCTTCTGAATCTATTCTGGTCATGTGATTTTATGTCCTCACAATTCCCACTTGATGCAGTATGCTCCTCCTCCATGGCTGTGAGCTTGTCAGCCTCTACTCTCAAGGAGGTTACTGGCAAGTGCACTGCAATTGGAGAGACACCAATTAGAAAGGCTGCATGTGATGAAATGACCCTCTTTTCCTCTTGATAGAAATTATGTCTCAATAGCTCTGTGATGTTAAGCAACTTTTCTATTTAAAAATGTGGTCCCTCTTCAGACCATTTATCTTAGGTGAGCATGAGGATCCTGAAGGTTTGAGGATGTGGGTGAAACTAATGATCCTAGTGAGGGAGAGCTGGGTAACATTTAATCTTAGGAGGTGTTAGTCAAAGAAGAGAAAACGATATATCTCAAGAATTTTGTGCATTTTTACAAAGGGGACCAAATGATAAATGTTAGTGGAAGAATCAGTTTGGCAGAGATGATGTGGCTAGTCAGGATCACTTCAGAACACTTAGCAAGTTCTAGACTGATAATGAACTCAAAGTAATTGGAGAAGAAACTATGTCTCACAAACACTGTCTCCTTTGAAACTTGGGGATAATAATGGAATAATGGTTAATTCACAAAATTGTAAGACATCAAAAGAGAAAATACACAAAAGAACCTGGTATATTGTTAATGGCAAGGCAATATTCAAAAGTTATTTTTTGTTACTTTTACTGAGTTTTGGTGAACTTCAATTATTATCATAACATCCAAAAATATGGTGAACTTAAACTTAAGAAGAAAATGGCTAATTGGATACTTACTTGGATTTAGGGAATCAAATATATATATCTTCTCTCTCTCTCTCTCTATATATATATATATATACATATATATATATATACTCACATGTATACACACATATTCTCTTACCTGTTTTCTTCTTGAAATATAGTAAAACATCTGGTCAGGAACTAGTCTGAAGAAATAAATTTATTTTAGGTGAGCCCACATGATAATATTTAATGACTCAATCAGAATTTATTTAGAACAAATAACATTTTATTTAGGTAAATATTTCTAGGAAACTCTGATGCCTATAGCAGTACTTTCCTACTATATCTCTATCATAGGGTATATAAAAAATGACAATATGTATATAGCCCACAGGTGTAAAGAATGATGTTTCTCATAGCTGGAGGCAACTGGCTAGATGATTAATGGCACACAAACTCTGCCTGGTGGCCTAAAAGCTGAGGAGATCAAAATATTGGAATATGCTGCTCAGAGATCCCTGGCTTTAGGTTTGAAAATAATTACAGCCTAGTAGGATCACTTACTAGGTTGGAAAATTCACCAAATCTCTCTGAACCTTTATTTTATTTCTACATCTGTTAAGACTACTAAGATAATAATTCTTTCCCCAACTATCCCACGTAATTATATGAGGTTCAAATAATATGGTGTCTGTGAAAGATGAAGAAGTAAAGCATTATATAAATGTTTGATATTAATACCAAACATAATTTGGGTTTTTACTTATTTATGAAAGTTTGGATGCAATTGAGCAACCTGGAGAACTAACTGTGATTAAAAATAAAGAAATTCTGTAATGGAAAGTGGTAAAATCATATTGGGCAGATAGAAATGAAAGAGAATGAACATGATTTTATTAATATATTTGTTGTTGAATTTGCCACCATCCAAATTAGATGGGATTTTTAAAAAATAAAAATATTTTCTCACATTTTTGAAATATAAAATTTCTGCTCTTATTTTACTGTCTTATCTTTAGCTGCCTAGTCTTTGAAAGTCAGTCTATAACACATATATTAAAATGTTGGGTCAGAACCTGTACTCTGTACTTTTTGGAGGAGACAACTGCCAAATCTCTTCTTCAGCCAAATGTTAAAATAAGGCTTTCTAAAGAAACAATTAAACTTATCTTATAGCTCATACATTAAATAGTCTTCTGTTAATATTCCCAGATAATTGCAGTCCTAAAAGGTTTACTTTGGGGGTCATAAAGTAGACTTGTTGAATAAGAGACTTACTTTTAAATTCCCTCCCTACCTTTTCTCATAGTACTAGCAAAAATAATGCAAGGAAGGAAAAAGAAAATGGGGAAAAACTCTGTTTAACCTTCTTTCAAACTTGCCTAGCTGAAAAATCTAGCAGGGGATGGTCTGATGGTTAAGATTGATGAGCACTGTCTCCCCTGGTTGAAGATCAAGTCTGTCTCATTTGTAATTTTCTCAGTACCCTTGGATAAGGAAGAAGGGTCCTGAGGCTGAACACACCTGCTTCTACCCTTGGAGCCAGTGAGAACAACCTCTGCTCTAACTAGGCAGACCTTCTTTGCCAGATGAGCAAGGAGTATAAAACACACAGGAAAAAAAGTCATGTAATGCCACAGAATAGAGGGTTGAAGAGAGATGCCATGGTATTATTATTTCATATCAACTTCATGGTAACCCCCACTTTAATAAATCCAAATGCACTGTCATAAAAATGTAGAAAGGCTCTTTGGAGATAGCATAGAACATTTTTATTAATAAAAGCAATGATTAATTATGTTATCAATGTGAAATTTTAATTTAAACAGTTGTTTTATCATATGCAGCCTAGGTATATTATTTTGAATTTGTAACATTGGAGAAAATAAGCTATGCAACCTATATCCCAAATATATTATTTTGCATCACTTTTAAGTTCTTTAAGACCTAACACGTTTTAATGAATACAACTAGAACAATATATTTTTTAAGTATGGTCCTCTCAGGGCCCTGAGTAAATGATAAAATGAATTCAATTACATCTTTTCCAAAATAAAAGTTGTGTATATTTTCACATTGAATAATAGCAAGGAAGAAAATTATCTATGGATTATATAAAGTGGACTAGGAAACAGATTGTAAGAACAGGATAGAAAACCACATGTGGTATCAAATATTCAGAATCAGAGACCAGTAGGATCTCATTTTTTTGGCAAACTCTTGGATCTGTTTTTTCAAGTTGCCTTGGCATCCCCCTTGTGAGTTGCCAGAGAACAGTTTGTCACTTTTTGTTCCAACAAAATAGGAGATCAAATTTTTGTCTGATGCATAGAATGCTGTGTCTTTCTAAAGATGCCTGCTTTTATTTCCTATGTGTACAGGTATGAGTACAAAAGAAAATATAGGCGTGAGGGGCCTTATCTTAATGGTTGTGAGGCTTACTGAGATGAGTTATTTGTTGTTTTCCTCAATTTTATGTGATTTAAATTTATTTTTATTTTATTTCAGAGTATTATGAGGGTACAAACGTTTTGGTTACATAAATTGCTTTTGTATAATTTGAGTCAAAGTTGTAAGCGTGCCCATTATCCAGATAGCGTGTATTGTATCCATTAGGTGTGAATTCACTCATCGCCTCCTCCTCCCTTTCCCACCTGCTTAATAAACGTTTTTTTAAACATCTATCTTCAGACTCCATGCATTTGCAAAATACCTATGATAATATAAACTCGAAGGACATTTCCAATGACCATTCTTAATATTCCTTTGTCTTACTCTCTTCTGAACTTCTGTTTTTTTCCTAATTCTACCATAAAACATAATTTTAGAAGGATTCTACAGAAAGCAGTGAGTGACTTAGGGTCTGATAAGATGAGGAAGAATCTTTGAAAACTCTAAAATGGGAATAGGAACCAGGAAGGAAGAAAGACAAGGTACCTAGAATCAAAACACAATAAACCTGTTTTTTTCTGTCCATCCAGGATTTTTGCTTAGGCAAGTATATTCTGAAACACTGATTATGTTTTAGTTTAACAAAACAGATAATTCATTCTTGGAAAACTGGCAATCCAAACTTACGGGAACCACACAGTTACCTGCCTTTGTGAGAAGCCGCATTCTCCAAAGATATGGCATAGAGGAAGATAAGCAAACTCAGGCTCCCTGAGAGCCTAATCACATAACTGACTTAGAGGCAACTTTGAAAGCTGCCAGGGAAACTGTTTGAAAAGCCTGCCAGTGAGTCAGATCCTGCTGCTAGTGAAAGGTCTTTCAAAGGCTGGCATCTGGATTCTGTGATTGCCATTCAGAAAGGGCTGCTGAGATTTCGTGCTTTATCTCTGGTGATCATGTGCTCGGGCCCTTACCAGGTTATTTGGACTGTGATGACTGTTGTCTTGATTGACAATGAAAACCTATCTTGTGATTTCACTTCTGAATACGACTCTTTTAAGCTGTCTTTTTTATTTATTTACCATTCTGCTTTGACTTCAGCCTGTGTTTTCTCTGTGCTATGAATTGACTAAGATCTCTCTTTTTCACAAAATGGGGAGGTAAAGCTAAAAACCTAGCAAACTTAGCTTTTTGTATACTTGTGGCTAGTAAATCTCATAAACAATAAACTTCACATCCTCTCTGTTTTAAACACTGTTTTAAGAAAGCTCTTTTATCCATGAAACATCCTCATATTTGTTTCATTCAGAAATTTCTTAAATTCACCTTCAAAAAGCAACTAGTATCATGTAGCTACTAGTTATATTTTAAGTTATAAAAAAAGCCGGTTGCATTTCCCACCTCCTCACCCCCCACCGCCACCACCACAACTTCAACCACATTGCATGGTTGATGTGGTCTCTCATGGAAAGTGTTATGTCAGTAACAAACGTATTCATGCAGCTATTTTAGAAAAGCTTTTGTTCTAATCTATCACAGGCTTGACTAAGGAAGTTACCTGTACTGCATTTTCCCAGTCAATGCTCATTCACCCACCATGGCATAACCGTGCAGGCAACTCAATCCACTCCCTCTGCATATCTTACTACCTTCACCTTCTTTCCCTTTGCTTCTAACGATTCCTGCTAACAGCATCGCAGGTAGTCAGTTAGACAATTGCAGATACTTGGAATCCCTTCACAGCAGGTGCTACCGTCTTCCTTCAAGTGAGTGCATTAGCTACTCAATCTTTATTCTGTCTTCTTCCTCCTAGGATTCACTTTTATTGTTGGCTTTAGATCATCCTCCTCTCCCAACTCTATGATTTTAATCCATTGTATAAAAACAATTATGATCTCGATATTAGCTACTTTGTAATTAGTCTTACTAGTCTGAAGCTTCTGTAATGATCTTCCTGAAAGTATACACAAAATTCAATATAAAACCAATGTATGAAATTGAGAAAATGCCACCTGAATACTGGCATTTTTCTGAAGTCCATTCATTTCGTGATTGAGAATATAATTATTGTACACAGAACTATAGAGTAGTAGTAAACAGATTTTGAAAGAATTACTGATTGCTAAGGTATTTTACCAATCAATATTTGAATATATAGAACTATAGCCACAGGAAGTCTAAATATGATAGCTGCAGGTGTTTGTGTATCTTTTTAAAATTGTTTGAAATGATAACTGAAGTTTTTACTCATATTTAAAGGAGAAATAAGACTGGAGATGAGCTGTTGCCATCCTTAATTAAAACCCTTCATATTCTGGCCTTGGTGGCTTGGCAACAAATAGCTGGACCACTTAGCCCTGAAGCAGAGCCTGCTACTTGATGAGCTATACCTATTTTCAAAGAGCATCCAGCCAAACTTTCCATTTGGGGGAGCAGCTGATTAGGGAAGCTGACTAACATATACAACAATGGTGGAAATGCATACCTACTATTTAACCCAATTTCTAATTCTTATAAACAAATGGTCAAGGACAATTAGACAAAAGAGAAAAATCAACAGCAAAGAAGAGAAAGACAGAACAGCTAATCTAAATGACTAACAATTACAAAAGTAAGTCAAGAATTAGGAAAGAATTTAAAAATTCTTATTGATATATACACATTTATAAAGTAAGAATCAAATTCTATAAATAATTAACATTCAGAGACCAGGAAAAAACTCTTTGAAATTGAAAAATGTGTATATAAACATAATACATACACAAATATAAATCTGGCAGAATGCAGAATGCAAAGACTGAAAAAGGAGGTAGAAAATATAGTTGTTAAAAATATCAGAAAAAATAGAGGGATATATTTTATAAGAAATATTTGTGGGGCAGAGCAAGATGGCGGACGAGAAACACCGCCAGATAGAGCGTCTCTGCA
>VBSM01002217.1:47210602-47231181 GCA_008086735.1 Cheirogaleus medius
AATATTTGTACCCCCATTACAAGATGGAATAAAAAAAAATTAAAAAAAAAGAAATATTTGAGTTAATTTCTCATTGTTGAAGAGAGATGAAATTCTTCAGATTACATGACCTTACAAGGGCCTGTAGAATAAATGAAGAGAGACCCCTTTGTTGAGAAAACCAGAGAAACATGACCTGTCACCTATAAACGTACAAGTATTCAGTTGACACTAGACTTTGATCCCTAATTGGAATGATTAAAGACAAAGAAGCAATGTCCTCTGAATTTTAATGGAAAATAATCATATACCAAAATTTTCAGCCACTTATCATTTAAAGTATAAGGCACACTAAAGTCATTTTCAGACAAGAAAACAGAAAGATTATCTCAGTCATTCTTTCTGAGAAACTTATGTGAGGTTGTACTTCAGCAACATGATGGGAGAAACTAAAAGGAAAACAAGTAACAGTGCAATTATTCTAGGAATACTAAGAAAAGTATTCTAGAATGGCAGCTCTGCAATTGACCTAATATAAAAGGGCCACAAATAATAACAATAATAATAATAATAATAGATAACACTAATTACAGCTTATTTGGTGGAAAGCATTGAGTAGATTGGAAGGCACTGTTCTAAGTTCACTTGCATAAATGGAATCCCTCTCATCAGTCCCAAGAGCTAAGATTATTATCGTCAACATTTTACAACGAGGGAAACCAAGACACATGCATAACTCAGATGACTTTCCCAAGTGATAGAGCTGAATTCAAGCCCAGATAATCTGGTTTCTGAGTCTGTAGGCAGTCAGTGGTTCTAGGGGGAAAAAATGTCTTTAAGAAGATTGGTGATTTCATTAAGAAGGTAAGTGCTTCTTCTCTCAATAAGAGAACGATGAAAGATAACTAGATCATTCTTGCAAAAAAGCATGCATGGTCACTGAATGAAGAAGAATCTAATTTGACACTGTTGTTGGTACACTGCATAGACCTCAATTGGTTTCTGGATTGGCTTGAGAAATTAAAGATAGCATGTCTCATTTATTTTTCCCCAGCTCTCCTGCTTTTTTTAACAAACCAAGTTAAGCTTTCTTTACGCAAATTATTTAAAATGAAATCAAGGCTTATTTATTTGTGGTGTTGTGAACATAAAGAAAAAAGTAAGACAGCTCACATGTCACATTAAATCTCTATCCTTAATCTCAACAAAAGAGCTTTTCTTGTTTGAGGATTGTTATCTCAGCATGAATGTGTTGGGAGATAAAAAGTGATAGTCACTCCTTCTGGACCATGGTTAGACAGATTCTGGCCACTGTTTTGACTTAGTGCCTTTTTTTCGAGTGCAAAGTTGTAAGAGACAGAGATGGATATTAATGAACCAACTAATGTGGCAAGCTGTGCCCTGAGAGCCATGCTTTCTCCTTCCTCTTCTTAGAGTGCACTAAGGAGCCTTACTTCCCCAGCAAACCAGGGCCCTCGCAAGTACCTTAGATACAAATCGATTCCTGATTGCTTTCTTTTCTCCAGTACTACTATACCAGAAAGGGTAGGGAGAATCAAAAGGATGGGTGGGGCACTCATATTTCATTGCCTTATTTTCTCCGAACCCAGGCTGAGGAGGAAGCATTCCATTTTTCTTACACTTAAACAAGTGTAGTTTTAGCAGAAGTCAAAACATTTTATCTGGATAGTTTATTTTGATTATTATAAAATTATAAAATTTTGCTTTTCATTTCTAAGACGAAGTTTATAGCTATTTGTCTATTCATTGTAGAAGAAATTCCACACATAGGCAAACATATCTACTTTAACTTTTTATCTTCCAAGCAATGCCCTATAGGAAAGACATACAGTCATGTTCTTATGCAAGGTATTTGGGTAAAAACTTATTTTTTTCTTGCCATTTTTCATAATAATACATTTTTTGTCAGTTTAAAATAGAATTTTCAAGCACAAAAAAGTTGGATTCCAATTCTTACATGTGCAACAATTTAAATTGATTTAAATTTCTTTAAGACAAAGCTACAAGAAGATTCAGGGAATTTGAGAGTCTGAGAATTAGGGCTTGTAACAAAATTGGTAGAGAAGAAGGATTTATGCATAATTTGGATAGTTACATATAATATACATTATATAAATACTAAAGGAAGTACTGAGTCTTGGTTTATGTCACAGTCTTATCATTTAAAAAAAATTGTCTTGATTATTTCATTTAACCTCATGGTCTTAATTACCTTGCTTTTAAAATGGTAATAATGCCTGTTCTACCAGCTCACGACATAGTTATAAGGATGACAATTAGTTCACAAATGCTTTTGTAATTGTTAAACACTGTATAAAGATAAGTGTCGATATAATTATTTATTTTATGAGAATATTTGTGTGTAATATTTCTTCTGAAATTTTTATCTTCAGATGGTAGATCTTCTGACAATACTAAGATAGTCTCGATCTATCAGACTGCAGAGGGAAGGCAAAGTGTTTGAAATGCTCTGTTAATTATTCATATTCTCTGTTAATAAAAAGTTTAATTTTTATATAAAAATTTAAGTGAAAATGGTCAAATTCCACTTTTCTCTGTTTACCTTTGCATCTGCAGTCCTGTTTGTTTGCAATGGATTTGGTATGTTGGCTAAATGGAGACATAATACTTTGTTGAGTGCTGGAATAATTTCATGGCCTAAGAGAACTAGAGTGCCCTCTTTCTCTATGAAACATATTTCTAAATTATTTCAGTGGCAATTTAGAGCACATACTGGATTTTGAAAGTGATCTAGGTTAAGTTGTTTAGTGAACAGTGAAATGCTTTCCCTTATCTTAAAAGCTTGCAATATCCTAGCTTCTGTGTACAGGTGGCAGCCTTCTTTACCCAAGCCTGATGGCCAATTTCTCTCTTTCTAGTTTCTATTCTCTAAGGACTCAGTGATACTTGTATTGCTTTCATTGAAGGTTTTAACCCAGTTCCCTATAAGTGCTATCTGATAAACTGCTATTTTCCCCAAATTTTCCATTCTTATTCACTTGAAGGGACACTAGTATGTTTCAGTACACATCCCTATGGCTTTTGATTATGAGTTGATGGAAGTTTCAGATATATTCTTTATGATTACATATATTACTCTGTAGTTAGAACTTAATGTCATTATAGGAGTAGTGAGCGGCCACGGAACATTTGTTACTGGATGTTTACTATACAAGTGTAATGCAGATTTCAGTAGAAGGCTGAACAGAATATATAAATGAACGTTTATATAGAAGAGTTACCATTAAAGGTTTAGCTCTTATAGATTATCCATATAAATAATTTTCAATGGGACTCTATAATTGCTCTATATAATTTTTCCAATTAACTTACATTAAATTTCAATTGTTTCTTGTGTTTCAGCATTTCTGAGGAGGGTATGGGTATGTGTAGGTGCCCTTTGAAAAAAGTATCATTTAGCTTCTGCCTTCAAATACAGAGAAGAAATGTAATATTATTTTCAACAAAAAATTATATTAGAGCTATATTATTTACACAAATGGATAAATATGTCATATTCAAAAGGTTCTATTATGATACATCCAAAGAAGGAAGCAGTAGCCAAAGGGAGAAGTTATTGTGCTATGTCACCAGCCATTTATTTATCTTATCGAGTGTCTTTAAAATGTCTATCAGTTCAATCTGTTTATCTGCATGCAGAGCTCATATATACAGTTGTGCTCTCTGATAGTCACTCTTGTTTAAAGTTTACACAATTTCTTTGTAAATATTCTCTCCTTGCCTGTTTCCTATTATCTTTGTGTGACTGATAAGGTATGTTACTTTTTTACCCATAAGACCATTAGATAATTAAATAATTATTTAATTCATATTAATGAATTTCTTATGGGAATTTATTAGATAAGCAACTCTCTAAAGGAAGGTGACTTGTACGTTTAATTAAATTTGAAAAGAAATTATAAAATACATTTGCCAGATTAATTTTTTTTCATTATTACTAATTCCCTACTTCCTCACAAACATGTGTTACAACTTAAAATAAAGGATATGTAATCAAAGAGACATTAAAATAAGAGTTAAATAATAAGCCAATATTATGTCCTCTTTCTAAATTACATAAGTATATTCTAGAAAAATAGCTTAGAGGCATGACAATATTAACAGTATTTATTTCTGCATCACAGTAATGTTGACAATTTTACTTTCTTCCCCATAATGTCTGCATTAAAAATGCTCAACAAGTATGATCAAGACAACATTTTAAAAAATAAATAGTCATTCTATAAAAAAGACACCTGCACTTGAATGTTTATAGCAGCACAATTAACAATTGCAAAGATGTGGAAACAACCCAAGTGCCCATCAATACAGAAGTGGATTAATAAAATGTGGTATATGTATACCATGGAATTTTACTCAGCCACAAAAAATAATGGTGATCTAGCACCTCTTATATTTTCCTGGATAGAGCTGGAACCCATTCTACTAAGTGATGTATCCCAAGAATGGAAAAATAAGCACCACATGTACTCACCAGCAAATTGGTATTAACTGAAGGAATGAACCCTTTTACATTTTGAACCTTCAAGGAAGTACAGTCTAGATCTTAGAATTGGTATTTCAACATGAAGATATGAGACAATTCCCTTCTACTCTGACACTTATTTGAGAGTATCAGACTCTGTTACTCTGAGGGTTCCCTCATTGGTTTTTCTCCTACCCTCTATTTTTCATTTCCATGTTGGCTACTCTCAGTTCACTGTCCCTTGCCATTGAGATTTATTCTCCTGGCATTATCAGTTCCAGGTAGCCGCATTGCCTGCAAAAGTTCTGGACCCCACTGCTCAGTGAACCTCAGCAGCTTGCCTACCTGAGGTGACTACTGTGCTTTGGGGCTCTATATCTGCCTTTGTATCACATGGGTATGAACTTTCTAAGAAATCAACTCTCTCTATCAAGGAGTACTATTTTTATTTATTTATTTATTTTAATTTTAATATATTACAGGGGTACAAATGTTTAGGTTATATATACCTTGTCTTTGCCCCGCCCGAGTCAGAGCTTCAAGTGTGTCCATCCCCCAGACAGTGCACACTGCACCCATTGGGTATTAATATACCCATCCCCTCCTCCCCCACTCCCACCTGCACAATACCCGATGAATGTTACCACTATATGTGCACGTAAGTGTTGGTCAGTTAATACCAATTTGATGGTGAGTATATGTGGTGCTTTTTTTCCCGTTCTTGTGATAGTTCACTTAGTAGAATGGTTTCCAGCTCTATCCAGGATAATACAAGAGGTGCTAGATCACCATTATTTTTTGTGGCTGAGTAAAATTCCATGGTATACATATACCATATTTTATTAAGCCACTTATGGACTGCTGGGCACTTGGATTGTTTCCACATCTTTGCAATTGTGAATTGTGCTGCTATAAACATTCTAGTGCAGACGTCTTTTTTATAGAATGTCTTTTTTTTCCTTTGGGCAGATGCCCATAATGGAATTGCTGGGTCAAATGGTAGTTCTCTCTGCCTTCTCTGCACTTTGATCAAGGGTGGTTTTGTGCTTCCCTTCTGCACCATCCCTCACTCACTCTATGTAAATGAGTCTGCCATTTTGCAGGCAAATTTAGCAATTTCACTGCTTGCCACACCAGCAATTTCTCAGGCATCTGCCTGAGGGCAAAAATATGTCCCTTGGACTTAATAGTCATTTCAGTTCTGGTTATAGGAACTAACATATATTTTCTTAGTGAAACTAACAAACACTTTCTACCCTTCACTGTTCTGCTTTGAATTTATTATCTTGCTAAAGCTCACACAAACTAACTCTGTGTACATATAATCAATTAAACCCTTGAGTAAGAGTTATAGCACAGACAGAATGCCAAGTATATGCCACAGACTCTGCAAAACACTCTACAGATCTTGCATTTTTAGTCCATAGATGATCCTTATGAAGAATGTACTAATGTTTATATGTTTTGGATGGAGAAATAGCTAACATTTGTGTAAGGTTAACTATAAACAAGACACAGTCTCATGCATTTCATATATATTAACTTAATTAAACCTTACCAAAAAAACTTATGAGTTAGGTGTTATTTGATTCAGTTCAGATGTTTGCAGAGAAAAAAATGTCTCAAACTAAGATAATGCAGAGACGACAACAAAGAAACAATGCTGGGGCACCAGATCAGCAATGTTGGTAATATTTTTCATCCGAAGAGCCAAAATGACTAAGAAAGAAGACATGTGATGGAGCCAGGAATGAGCTAGAACCCCAGTGGGAGCGGCATCATGGTGTAGGAGCCAGTTGGCAGATTTGGAAGGAATGAAGATGCTATCAAAGACATGAAGGAGAAAAGAAAGACAAATCATATCTTTCAGACAGATTCTTGAAGCTGTGCATATCCCGTTGACCAGAACTTAGCCTTGATTCCAAGCCTAGATGCAAGAGAGTCTGGGGAATTTAAATCCATTGTTAATTCTGCATAGTCATGTACCTAAATAAATTCTGGGAAGAAAGGACATTGGAGGACAAAGGAGAGTTTCGGATAAGCTACTCATCCAAGGAAACTGAAAATAGGGTGTAGAAGAGTTTGGTACTTATTAGCTTTATCAATTTGGGGTCTATTAACTCTCTCTTAAAAAAAAGCTTATTTTTAAAAATGAAACAACTTTACAATGATGCTTGATATAAGTTATTTGCTGATTTAATATGCTTTGAGAAAAATCAGAAGAATTTTGTTTTGAAATTCAATTTCTGCATACCAAACTATGCTAGCTAAGTGTGTCTTTCTTTAAGGATTAGAGGCAAATGTCTTTTATGAAAATGACGTTATGACTCCTATTGGTTACGGTACATGAGTAATTTTGTTTGATGAGGTTTAGATTCAGTATTAATCAATAGCTGCTTAATGAACACCACAAAACTTATATAGGCTCGTGTACTGGTTGAATTAAAGTCTCCGAATTCAGAGTGTCTGGGTTCAATTGCTAACAGCATTACTAGAGCAGTAGTTCTCAAAGTGTGGTAGCCTGACCAGCAGTATTAGCAAATTCTTGGGCCATAGCCTGAGTCTGCTAAATCAAAGTTGGGTCTAGAAATTGTTTTAATAAATTTTCAAGGAAATTCTTATGCATGTTAAAAATAGAGAACTACTGCCCTAGATCAAGTTACTTGACCTTGCAGAACCTCAGTTCCATCCTATGTCAGAAATAATAACTGTAACTACATTTTAGAATTGTTTGGAGAGCTAACAATGAAACACGGCGAAAGTCTTTAACATAAGCCTTGGCAAAGAGTAAAGGACCAATAAATTTTAGCAGCTTATGTTTTTATTATAATTAGTAGTCTTTAGTCTAATCTTATTAAGTAAGAAAAGGAAGTATCTGTTTAGGAGACAGTAAAATGTAGTTGTTAAAGGCCCAGAAGTTACATTGCCTGGATTCAAATCTCAGCTCCACTCAGATCTGGGAACATTGCTAACTAACCTTTTTTGTTTCTTTGTTTCCTCATATGTAGAGTGGGAAGAAAGTCTCTACATCATAAAGTTGTTGATAGAACAACTTCCTTTCACATATAAAGTCTTGAATTTAAATGTTACCTACGATTACTACGAAGCCATCATGTTTGTTATAATGAAGGAAATGTGTTCATTGTGTTAATTTAATACAGTACATTATTGCTCTAATAGTGAATTGATTTCCTTCTTCCAATACTTATTTAAATAATTCTATTTTGTTCTATCCTTTAAGAAAAACTCTTCCCTGGCCCCCTTCGTAAACGATTCTTCAAAATTAATACTTCCTATCCTTGTGTACTTTTCATTAGTTCCTAAGCACCTCTCCCAGGTGAATCAAAGCTGAGGAAAGATAAAGAAGAGAGACTTTAAATAATCATAAATTTAAAAAAGCATATCTACTTAGTTTAAGGGCTCAGAACAATCCTTAACCATTTTTTTTAAAAAAAATCAACTTAATTTCCTTTCATAGGTAATGTGTACTTGTCTATAGATATGAACTTTCTGTGCTGAAGAAAATCAAGGTACCTACATAAAATACTTTCCTAAATCCTGAAAGCAAATTTAACATTTCATGTCACTTTCAAAGTTTCTCTCACTTCAACAAGAGCCACTCATGTTGTCTGGGTTGTTTGGTAATTGAGTTTCTCAAGGAATATGTGACACATCGTGATGTACTGTAAAAGGATTTCAGAGTTATCCATTCCCAGACCCTTCATAATCCGCTAAAAATATATTTCAGTGTCCTCTGACTATGCCTCAGGAGGCCCTACCAACCTCATATTTCTTAATCTGATCTTATTTTCTGGTCATCAATTTGATTTCTCAGCAACTGGCAGCCCTTGGTCTTCTTTGAATAGCCTCATGTCTATAAATCTTTATCTCCATTTTTTCAATTTTCCTCCTCGTCTATGTTGATCTTAACCCCTAAATTTTTATCACTTGTAGCCTGAATTACAGGTGACCTTTTCATTGCTATCGGTCAAGTTTCCACTTAATAAGGCTGGAATGGCCCTTGTCATTTGAAAAAAGAAAAATGAGCAGTTCTGAACAAAAAATGGGGAATAGAAATACACAGGGGGGTTGAGGGGAAAGAGAGAGAAGAAAGAGAGAGAGAGAACAAAATAGTTGAGGGCTTCACTATTTGTCTGTTTTTCCTTCTTGCTTAATCTGTTCTGCTCCCTGTTTTAAATGAATGATTGTTCGCTTTTTCTGGAAAAATCGTTGGATAACTGACCCCTAATGAATCACTGTAAATAAATTAAATATTTTATATGGTGAATTAACTATTATTTGAGGAGAAAGAAACCCAACACATTTACTAGTAGCCTAAATGTACTTTTTCATAATAACAAACAGTGAATAACATATAATTTTGCACATTCTGTGTGATTTATTTTAGGTACTTATGCAAAGAATTTGCATTTAATAGCGCTTCAAAGAAGGTGACCATTTCCTTGCACAAAACATTTCTTGTCTAATTCCTTTCAACTTTCATTGAATACAACAAATTTAATTATGATACTAGAGAGCATCTGATAAACATCCGTCTTATAAACAGATTTTCTTTTCAAGTGTCCATCTTCTCTCCTCCCGATTCTCTGATAAATATATCAGGTTTGCAATTCATTGTTCAACATGCATGTAGCAGGCATTTCAGAGATTCTATAGCAACTGCTACAAAATAAACCACAGGCTCCATTATCTGGAAATTTGGGTCAAAAAATATTATAGATATGTGGCTAAACGAGAAGTTCACCTTGGAATGATGATACTTCAACTTGTTTTTTTAAAACTATGCTTATTATTGCCTAATATAAGAAACAATAACTTATTAGAAATGTCAGGAGAAAATAAACCGCACAATTCAGAACATTTTAACAATATGAAACAAAATGCTAGATTAAAATAATGACAGCCAATACAACTTGGAAAGAAAATAGATTTTTGCCTGTTTGTGAATCAAATGGAACAGGTAATTGAATTACATATGCATTTAAAGGGCCTCAACTTGAATTCTTGTTCCACTGGTTACTTTAGATAGAAAGGTTGATTTTGCATAGACTTAATGAAGTGAGAAATATGGAAGAGTAATACATAGTATAATGTGTATGAAACAGCCCCAGCATTGATCTTGCCCTCTCCTTTGCCCCCATTATGGCTAGGTTGCCTCTCTTGAGCAGTTTGGAAATGAAATTACTGGGTAATTCTATTCAGTGGGCATTTACTGACCAACTACTATGTATCTAGGCTTAGTTAGGCTTTCTACATTAATAAAAATATATTTAAAAATAACTCTCTAACAGTGCCAATTTGAAGCAGTTGTTGAGGAAAATGACATATATTTATGAAACTCTTAAAGAATGCAATCTCTTTTACTTTTAAATACTTCAGTATGTAGAATAATAAAAAAATATTGGAGCACTGTGACATGAAAGAAGTTAGAACAATATTTTTCAAATCATGTTACAAGGTGTTTCTATAAGAGAATCTATAAAAAGAAATGTTCCATAATCAAATATATGTGGAAAATGCTGAACACAATAATGTCTGGGAAATTCCACATATGCATTCGCATAGTAAAGCCTTTGACACTTGCTCTGGATAGTTAATATTTTTATATTTGTAACTTAAACTACCGGTAGCAAAAATGGAATATGCTTGATATGTATATCAATATTTATTTATATATTGCCTGTTAAGCAAAACAATTCTAGAACTCAAAACAAAGAGAATGATTGTTTTCTAGGGAGACTCCGTGAATAATTAATCAAGACTCCCTAAGCACAAGATAAGAGATAGGATATATAGATACAGATAAATGCACACAAATATATTTAAATTGTATATATACATATATCTATATGTACACACACTCACACACACACACACATACAAATGTCATCAAGGAAAATGCCCATTATTAAGAACTATCAAAAAACCACACTGTCAATTAAGCCATGACACATGCTTTCTTATCTCAAAAATTTTACTTTATACTTACTAAAAGATGTGTTTTCACATACTATTTCTGTGCATTTATAAAACTATAAAGTAAAATAAATTGGTTAAGATTTCCCTAAAGAATTCTTCATATTTAGAGTTTAAACATTGGAATCTGTTATTTTTTACCTGAAGTCATAAATGTCCATAGTTTTTCACAAAATAGCAACTTCTGTTCCATCAAGAGCATTGGGAGTACAGAATTTCTTAAAATAATCTATAGAAGTGCTTAAAGGCATTAAAAATGGTTCCTAAGGCAGCTTTGCAACTGAATAGAGCTAGCCTGCTTTCTTCTTGCTTTGTGAATAAAGCTCAACCCTCTGCTTCACCTCATGCCTCACCTCATCTCGCAACCATTGGGTTCCTAGAAAATAAAAGAGGACTACATTATTGTCCTTGCTACTCTCTTCTAAGTCACTGACACCCACTCTGCAAATTTTGATCTGATCTTGCACAGGTGCAGGCTCTAGCAATCATCACCCCACCACAATTGTAAGATGCATTTGATTTCAGGAGACAGTAATATATGGTGTGTGTGGGGGAATGTGCCTCAAAACTATTAATAAAGCACATAATTTCTTTTAAAGGTCAATTATGGTATTAGAATGGAGGCATTTTGGCACTCAGTGAGACATTCTGAAATCAGCACATGGACAAAGAAAGGGATGATGACAAATTTTCTTCAGTGAACTTTATCTCAACTCTTCTATTTTCCACCTAATGGCAAAGATTTCCTCTTAGGTAGGAATCAACTTGAGAGCAAAGCAGAAGACAATCTGTAAGAAACATGGAATGCTTAAAAAAAATGGTTAATTTCATGTATTTAAACATAAGTAATTTATTTCAGATATTCTCAATGTTCAATTCTAAGACTTGCCATTAGATTCAAAAATAAAACAGAAAAAAGGCTCATTTGAACATTATAGTATATTATAGTTTAGCAATAACCAGTTTTTAACTTACATAGTAAGAAAACAAGTGAGAAAATAAACCATTAAAAACAAACACTGAATCTCATTTGAACATTATATTGGCACACGTGTATTGAAACTAACAATATCTTGAATTTAGGAAGGCTTCTTGATCATATTGGGTTAAATAAAAGGAGCTTCCAAGAAAATAAAAAATAAAATTTTCAACTTTTCAAGTATTACTTTTTAAGTAATAAGTCTACTTCCCAGAAATAAAAATGTGACACAATAGCCAACTTCCAGGAAGATATAGTAGATGAACTTTTCCATATTCCTCTCATTAAGTGCAACAGAAAACACTAGCCACTATATATAAAACACTTATGAGATGATGCTAAAAACTAGAGAAAAGAAGGTAGATTGGCTAGGGACTTTGCTACCTAAGGAATGATGTAGTGGTGTGTTCCCGGGAATCTCTTCTTGCCTCATATATGACAGAGTGACAGCCAAGAAGCTGATAGTGTGGGATTGCTAACAGATGCACACTAAAAAAGCACCAGAAAAGCCTGCTCTCATTAGCCAAAGGAACCTGATAGGGCAGTCTAGCAAAACAGAAAAATTGTAAACAATAATACTCTACTCAAATCAAACACTGCACAAAAAAACCTGTGGGCCCACCCCACATCACTCCAGCAAAGGCCAAATGAGTAGCCTGGACTTCCACCCTCATGGAGTTATAATGGTTTCCCCAAATACCCCATTGGGTTGGTGTCAAGGAAGGTAAAGTAGGGAGCCAGGACTTTCATCCCTGACGGCCTAAAATGAGACACCCTCAACCACCCTCAATGTCAGTTGCAACCATGTGGGGGTCTTAAACTTTCACCTTCATTAGGCAGTAATGAGATTCACCTCTCCCTTACAGGTGAGATGGTGTCAAGAAGAGGCCTACTAGACCTTCTTAACTTCCATTTGCCTTTTTTTCTTCACCTATCACAGGAGTCTAAGGAATGCCTCTCTTCCCAAGTTGCCTTCCTCTCCCCCATCTCTAATCCTATAATCTCTCAAGACTCTGACTTTTATTTCCTCAGTAACCAAGCCTACTTTTTGTCAAGTTGCGTACAACACAGATGTTAAATGTGAGTAGAGCAGTATGTACTTTTTCTCTATGCTGCCTGTCACAGCAAAATTTATGTGTCAACTAAAATGGGCTAATGGATGCCCAGGTAAGTGTTAAAAACATTTCTTCTGAATGCATCTATGAAGATGTTCCATAAGAGACTAGCATTTGATTCAGTACACTAAGTAAAGAAGATCTGCCCTCACTGAAGTTGGCAGGCACCATCCAAACCTTTAAGGGCCCAACTAGTACAAAAAGGCAAAAGGGTAAATTCTCTCTCTCTTTTCTTGAGCTGGAATATCCATCTTTTTATTTTCTTGGCCTAGGACCTTGGAGCTCCTGGTTATCAATCCTTTAAACTCCTGGACTTATATCCTTTCAATATTCATTTCCCCACTCCCACCCCATTCTCAGGCCTTGCACTGGGAGTTATAAATTATTAATATATCACTGGCTTTCTTGTTTCTCCAGTTTTCAGATGTTATGTGGGTTGTTTCACTTCCCATAAGCATGTGAGTCAATTCCCATAATAAAATCTCTCTCTCTGTCTCTCTCTCTCTCTACACACACGCACACACACACGCACACGCACACACACACACACACTGGTTTTATTTCTCTGCAGAACCCTAGTATACTGCCTATTGTCAACTAGATTTTAGAAAGTTTTGTAACTTTGAAAAAGTACTTTGTAGATCAACCTATATGGTGTACGGTGGTATTTTAATGTTTTGAAAATGAGTCTTCTCAAATGTCTTGCATTTTATTCAATGTCAGTGAAAATTTTTGAAACTTTGAAGCAATTGAGGAAAACTGCAGAATGAAAGCTACTTGCTAAGGAAAGTAGAAGGCTTAAAGGAAAGTAGAAGGCTTAAAGGAAATTGAATTTTGATAGCTCCATGAGACCCATCATGATTTTCCAACTTCTTATGTACAAAAAGAAAATAGACTGATTAGTGTTTTAAACCACCATTTGCCAAATTGTCTGTTACTTGTAGAAATATGCAATCTCAGTTGATGTACTTGACATTCTGTGTTTCATTCCCTTGCAGGAGTCTGACTTGTTAACAGTGTTTCTCTTGTTAAGCTATTAAATTAAGGCAGTCCATTAGATTTGAAAGTGTAATTCAGTTGTTCTGGTATTCAAGGGAACAGTAAGAATAAGCTTTCTAGTGTGACCACCATTTTCCACACATGGAAGAATATGGAATGTAGTTAAATTAAAAGTGAGACCAAAGTCCTGAATCTTGAATTCATTTCAGAGGAGGACATGGTGCATGTAAATCTGACATTCCAAAAGAAACAATTCCATGGTAGCTTAGGCTCCATCTCTTGATGTCAGGTTGATAATGTGACTCACCATCAATCAATCTCAACAAAACCAGGATGTTCAGGGAGGAAACATATGGCCTGTTTCCCTCTGATTTCAGTATTCCATTCAAGAAACATAGAAGTAAGGGACATTAGAGTTTCTTGATGTTGAAATATGGATAAGTGGTTATTGTGAAAATGTCCATAGGATTAAAGAACTGAGAAACCTTAGAAACTTAAGTTAAAGGAAAGTATAAATTATTTTATTGTGAGTTTAAAATCTTAAAATATTTCTTCATTATTTTACAAATTATTGTTGCAATGAAACATCCCTAATTCCTTAAGACAATCATGTTCCTTAGGAAAACTCCCTAAAAATACTGCTTCATATGTTGTACTTTTCCTTCACAGAGAAATCACTAGGCTTCTCATTTGTTAGATGGTGCTGGGTTCAATAAATATCACATTCTATAATGTCATGTGTTTATTTTCTTCATGACATTTATCATATTCTGAATTTAGGCATATTTCTGTACTTGTTTATTTATGACAAATGGAATGCTAATTTTAAGAGAGCAGAGATTACATCTATCTTGTTCATCCCTGATTTCCCAAATCTTAACATGTAGTAGGTTCAAAATTCATTTGTTGAATAAATGAAGGCATGAATTATTAAGCAAAAAGGAAAGTCAGAATTTATGACTTGCCATTAATTTCAAAAATAAATGTATAGCTTTGAAATTACTGTGAAGTGGCTTGAAAAATTACTTGAGATTCTGACCTACCGGGGACTATTATAAGAGCTCATAGAATCATGCTGGCATAAGAATTGGAATTTTCCTGCTGAGTGACTACTGAAATCTTTGAATATGCTTTTTAAAGATGTTCTAAATGTTTTAATAATACTTTTGATTCTGCTATGTGGTTTCAAGAAACTTAATAAGTTACCTGGATTTAGTGAAGAAAAGAATGTTGTTACAATGGCCAAATATATCTCAGCTGCAAAGCTATGTACACAAAGAGACTTAAAGGACTGCAAGTGACAGTATCGCAGAAAACAGTGGTTGACTGATTTTTTCCAAAATCATCTGAAGCAATGCATCTGTCTTTTGAACAGTAGTCTTCAAATACATTATACAACTCTTTAGTAAAATAGTTTTATTGTTATTTGAAAACCCATGGTATTTCTGACAAGTTCCAAAGACAAATTTATTCAAGCTAGAATTGAAAAAATAAATATGATTTTATAGTCTACATATAGCCACAGGAACAAAAACATTAACCAATAAAGAATTGCTCCTTTGTTAGGGAGAAAATTGTAATTATTCTTTAACATTGGTTAACAGAAAGTTATTTTTGTGTTCTCTGTCCAATTGAGATTTACGGCTTATAAATGGATTCTCATGTGGATACTTTCTCCACTCAGACAACTTGAATGTTATATGTCCATATTAGAAAATCATTGTTCCCAAACAATGAGGTTTCTTTTAAATGGGAGTCTAAATAATTTAGAAAACTCCATATCTGACCATTGCATACTTTCTGTTACTTCTAAATGTTCCTTAACTACCACAATCATCAGCTGACAATGCTTAGGAAAGTTAATATAAATCAATCTTGCTCTTTTCTTCAAGTTGCTTTAATTGTGGTGGGGTACTGAACTTTCATATAGTGTTCATAGTAAATATAAACAGTTTTTTCATGAGTTATTCCTCATATGCACATGTATCTGTTTAGTAATAAAATTTGCTGGATGCTGAATGACTTAAAAAATATATTACTTGAAGTTCTACCAATGGACCTGAAATTATCACCATTAAAGCCCACCTTTGACATTTGATCTATATGGCATTTCCTCGAGTTCCGTGTTAAAATTCCTACATATTACTTTGGGAAGGATAACCTTTTAAACCAGTATTTAGGAAATTATGACCCACTGGCCAAACATGGCTCAGTGCCTATTCTTGTACATAAAGTTTCAATGGAGCACAGTCACGTCTATCTATTTACACATTGCCTACGGCTGCTTTTGTGTCACAAGGCAGAGTTGAGCAGCTGCAACAGAGACTGTATGGCCTGAAAAGTGAAAATATCTACTATTTGGCCCCTCATAGAAAAAGTTGGTGACCCCATATTAAACTATTATTGACAACTATCTACAAACTTAACTCTGCTTATTAGATTGAATATATACCACTTTGTAGGGAAGAAGATAAACAAGAATATAAAAAAAAATAATGTCTGCTTCATGCAGCACTGGATGCTATAGTTGGGAATCCTAGAGGGGCACTTGAGGCACAGGCTGTCTCAGAGGTAAAAGTGAGGAAGAAGAGTTGAAATCAATGAGAGTGGACCAAAAATTGGCTTCAACTACTCAGTCACTTTGCTAATCAGGGCAAAACACAAACGGATAAAGTTTTTTTTATTTTTTATTTTTCTTAATGCAAGTTTTTAGTAAGTTTCTGCCTAAGTCACTTTAAATTACTATGGCTGTGTAGTGGTTCCCTAATTACACACATGTTGCTTCAATATCAAGAACAACAGCAAAAAGATATCAAAAGGGTTACAGTTTGGTTTTCTGCTGGATAAAATAAGATGCAAAAAATAAATTTTAAAGAGAGATTAAACTACTGTTGTTTGACATTTGAGCCATCACACATTTTATTACCTTGCCCATATTCATAAACATTTTAAGTTAAAGAACAGCTTTAGTTTTATAGCATCTTAATAAGCAATCCAAAGCACTTAATTAGTTTTATCATAAAATTTAATAATACACAAGGATAGCATTTTCGGATATTATCGGCATGTAAAAACACAAGAAAAGCAAGTTCAGATATGTAGTCTCATTGCAAACTCCCAAACTGAAATCCAAATATCAGTTAGGAATTTACATATTTTGGGGTGGGGTGGGGAAATGTAGACATCCATTTATAATTAAGAGATTCTTTTTTATCAAATATATAGAGAGAAAAACTTCAATTTCCTGTCTACCTCCTGGAAAAAGAAAAGGCAAATTCAAAAATCGAAAGCAACAAACCGGCGATGTATAGGTCAAACATTTTTTAGATTACGGGCAAAATGCCCTGGTGTTGAGTCAGATATCATATCACAGGCATGCCACTAGGACAAGTGCAGCCACATGTGTTGCGACCTAGTGGGAAGAGGAAATAGCTACAGTGGTTAGCCAACAAATGCTTTCATAGAACATCTGCTTTCAGCCAAGATGGATGCGTGTTACAGATGGATTTAAAGTCATGCCTTCAATAACTAAAAACTGCTTAAATATTTATAGCAGTAATTTTAAGTTAGTGGACGATATGCAGTGTAGAACAGTTACTCCTGGGTGCGGGGATGAGATGAGCCCTATAACTGCCTTAGCTTGCCAAATTGAGAGAATTTTCTTTACATAAAGCTGGGATCCTCAAAGATCTTTACAGTGTGACAGATGCACAGGTCATAGCATATGCATATGTTGAGCTATAGCTGATCCTGCAAAACAGTTTTACAAAGAGGTAAAAATTCACACTCTAACGTGAAGTAACATTGTATGAAATTATTTTCCATCTTTTTCATTTCAACCTTTTTAGGGATATAGTAGTATCTTACCATGTTTTTGATTTGCATTGCCCTAATGACTAATATCTCTAAGAATCTTTCCAAATGTGTATTGATTATTTGAATATCTTTTTGGGGGGAGGGATAAAGAGTCCCTAAGTCCTTTATATTTTTTCTCCCTTGATTTGACTTGTTTTTTTCTAATTGATTTTCAGGAATTTCTGTGTATTCTAGATCTGAGTTACTTGTACTTTGTATTGTAAATGTCTTCTCCCACTCTCTGACTTGCCTTTCACTCTTTTAATGGGATCTTTTAATTGACAGAAGTTTGTAATTTTAATAACATCCAATTTGTCCTTGTTTGTTAATGCTTAATACTTCTTATGTTCTGTTCAAGAAATATTTCCCTATTCATATAGTGATGAATTTTAAAATAACCAGACAGAAATTAGTAAGGATATAGAAAAATTCTGCAATAATCAATAAGTTGATATCTTGCATTGGTATAGAACTCTATATGAAATGATGAGAGAAAACATGTATTTTTTAAAACATTTATTGTTTGGGTCTCTTTAATAACACCTGGGCAAACACAGACAATACAAATCAATACATGTCAATATTGTTTGGATTTTCATACCCTTCTCATAGTACTACAAGCTCATTAGGTACATTATTATAGCAAGTTATAGCGTGTGATAGTTTTATTAAGTGTTTTGCTCATGAATAACATGGATTGCCACCTTTTTCACTGCCAGGACTCTACTGGTATCATCCCACATCCATGACATCAGGATTGGCTTATAATCCTGCAGTTATAAAAACATCCAAAATCTCAGTGGGTTAATTAACACACACAGAAAATGCGTTTCATGCTGGTGCTACATAGCCATGCAATTAAGTACTGCATTATAGACACGTAGAGTTACAGGACATTATAAGCTTCATGTCAACTGGAAAGATCTGGCAATATTTGTTAAGTAGCACTACTGACTACCACATATATAGAACCCTTGTAAAAACTTACCAAGTGATAGGTTACACAACATATTATAAGAAATATTCAAGAAACTAGGTTACATAGAATTATATGCCTTGGGGTAGTCTTGCTTGGGTTGAATCTGTTTGGTGATCTTTGACTTTTCTGTACCTGGATATTTATATCATTCTTTATGTTTAGAAAGTTGTTATTATTTCTTCAAATAAGCTTTCCAGTTCTTTCTTAACTCTCTCTTGTAGGCCAATAACTCTTAGATTAGCTCTTTTGAGGTTATTTTCTAGATCTCATAGGCAATCTTCCTTCCTTTTCAGTCTTTGATTTCTCTTCCAAGTATTTTTAAATAGCCTGTCATTAAGCTCACTAATTCTTTATTTTGCTTTATTAATTCTGCTGTGAAGACCCTCTGATGCCCTTTTCAGTAGAGTCAATGTATTTTTCATTTTCAGGATTTCTGGTTTTTTAAAAAAAATTATTACTTCAATCTCTTTGTTAAATTTTTCATAAATTTCTGGGGGTTTGTGTGTGTGTGTGTGAGTTTTGAGTTTTTGTGTGTGTGTTTTGAGTTTTCTCAATTTCCTCAAAGCTGTTATTTTGAAGTTTTGATCTGAACTCATATAACACCATCCTGTTGGGGTTGGTCACTGGCTGCTTGCTTTGTCCATTTGAAAGGTCATGATTCCCTGTTTGCTGTTGTTTCGTATGGACATATGTCTATGTCTTCACATTGAAGGATTAGTTATTTATTCCAGTTTTTGCTGTCTGGGTTGGTTTTAGTTTTCTAATGTCTGTATGTTTTAGGGTTCTGTGCAGTTTGCCTGTGGATTTCCTTAGCTTTAGATCACTGCCTCGTTTTTGGCACTAGATGGTGCCTTAAGCCTAGGTTTGCTGCTGCTCTTGCAAAAGTTCAAAGGGCTACCTATCCCAGGTGTGTGTGTGTGTGTGTGTGTGTAAGGGGAGTACCAAAGGGCATTTTCCAGCTGTGTAGGGAGGCTGGCTAGGGGTTTGCATCCAGAGGAACCATGGAACTCACCTCCTACATCCTACAGCATGGTGCTGCTGAACCATCTCTTTGATTTGGCATCTCCTTTGTCTGAGATGGAGAGCAGTCCCTGACTTTTGTTCACTGGGGCTGCGAACCCCACTTCTACTGTCTGTTCCTAGTTGCCCTTAGGAGTCCCTCTCCTTACATGTACTTGAGATGCTTCTCATAGGTTGAGACAGAAATGGCTTTCCTGAATAGGAATCCAAGATAATGCGGGAGCTGGTTGTTCACCTTGATCTCAGATTTTCCAGGTTAGAAACCATGAGTCTGGGGCTACTTTTCCATGTGGTACCTAGCAGTTTGGGGGAAGGGTGTCACAGATAAAGAACCATTTATGGTATCTTCTGTTCGCAGTTCATTTCTCTGTGGCTCCAAGGATCATCGCAGCATCATTTTTGAGCTCTGGGATATTGGTGGTGATAATCTTGGCCCTGGATAGTTGTTTTGGTTTTCTGTGGGAGAGAGGGAAGCCAGATTACTTCTGCTTCACCATTTTGGTGGCATCACTCTCCTGGGTCACACAAAATTGATTAAGTTTCAGTAAAATTTAAAAGCTAGAAATCAACAATAGAATGTTAACACCCACTTCCCAATATATTTGAGTTAAAAATAACCAGGTAAAATCTTTCAAATAACTCATATGCCAAATAATGAGTTAAATAGAGGTTGAAACATATCTAGAACTGAATATTAGTAACAATGAAAATACAGTGTGCCCATACTTGTAAAATGTGGATAAAGCTCTTTAGTGTTAAATGCTTATATCAGAATATAATACTGAAAATTAAAGAACTTTCTAATTCAAGAAATTAGAAAAAAGAAGAAAATAAACCTAAAGAAGGTAAATAGAATAAACACAATTAAAAATAAGAGCTAAAATTAATTAACACAGATTTAAATATCAAAATATTTTATTTAAAAAATAACAAACTAAAAGTTTTGGCTAAATTAGCAAGTAAGGAGGTTGATTATTGATTGAATAAAGTCATAAATGTAAAAATAAAACCTAAAAACTTTTTTTTAAAAAGAGGTGAAGGATGTGTATATGATGTTAGGGAAGGAAGAATAATTTTACTCAAGACACAAGAAGCAGCAAGAATCTATCTAGAACTTAAAAGAATTAACAAGAAAAAATCAAACAATCC
>VBSM01002217.1:47231281-47251355 GCA_008086735.1 Cheirogaleus medius
TATGTAACCCTAACAATATTTGTACCCCCATTATATGATGAAATAAATAAATTTAAAAAAATAAAAAGAAATGAAAAGAAAAAAAGAAACAAGAAGCAAAAAGCAAACAAAAATATTTGCAAATATAATTACATTAAAATGAAAATTTCTAGATGGTGAAATACACAATTAAGAAAGTGAAAAGACAAGCTTAAAATGAAAATTTCTAGATGGTGAAATACACAATTAAAAAAGTGAAAAGACAAGCCACGAAGCACAATACTAAAATATAGTTAGTTTCAATAATTTATACAAGTCTTTGAAAGCATTAAGAAAAATAAAAACAACTCAAGAGAAAGCTTGGCAAAATTATGAACATTCAAGTGCACACAGGAGTAAACAAAATTGTTCAATATACTAAGAGATGCTCAAACTCAGCAGTAATCACAGAAATGTAAATAAAAACTAAAATGGAAAACAATTTAATATCATCTCAATTGGCAAATAGATAAGATAGTATCAAGGGAGATTATGGGTAAAAAGGAACCCAGCAATTTTACTAAGTATAGATCGTGGAGAAACTCTCGTACCAGTGCCCAAGCTGATAAATAGAAACATGCTTATTACAATATTGTTTTATAATAGAATAAAGATTAAAATAGCATCTGTATGAAAACTGATAAATATGCAATGAGTACTACATCATATTTAAAATAAATGAATTATGTCTATTGGAGTCAACATAGATACATCTCAAAAGCAATTTTGTAAAAATAAAAAAAGAAGAAAGAACATGATACCACTATGATAACATTTATGCAGATATAAACTCTTTAAATAGTAATTTATATTATTTATACACGCATACAAATCTAGTTAAACACAAAAACATGCCTGAGAATGATACATAGCATCTTCAGGGTGGAACTTAAGTTGAAGGTGGTAATATGAAGAATTGGAAAGCATAACCCTAGTGTCCCTAAGTTTTTATTTTAAAAGAAAAAAAGAGATTTGAATTAAATATGGTACAATGTTACAATTTGTTAAATCAAACCTCAGTAGTAATAAGGTGTCAGTTTTATTATTATAATATTTCCATATTTTATATTTTACATGTTTTAAAATTAAAATATTACTTTTAATAATGATAAAATACATATCAGAAATTTTCAAAATATTCATACCATTGATCAAATAATTTCATTCCTGGAAATTTATTCTAAAATGTGTTCAGCAGAAAGAAGAAACAAAACATATGAAGAGAATATATATGTATTTCTTGAAAATCTAAATGTAAAAGCATAAACTATAAATCACCTATATGTTTAACAGTAGATAAACAGTTAAGGAAATTGTGATACATATATATAAACTCAACAGATTATTGTGCACTGTGTTTTGTTAAAGCAATGTAAAAACATGAGAAAATATTTAACATGTAACCTTTTTTGACTGAAGTTTAATTTTTTTATCCATAATAATACTTGCATATATTTATGCAGTACATGTGATATTTTGTTATATGGATGGAATACATAATTATCAAGTTAGGGTATTTAGGATATTCATCACCTCTAACATTTACCATTTTTATGTGTTGGAAATATTTTGAATCCTCCTTTCTAGTTATTTTGAAATATACAGCATATTGTTGCTAACTGTAGTCACCCTACTCTGCTATTGAACATAAGAACTTACTCCTTCTATCTAAGTGTATGTTTCTACCCATCATCCTACCTCTCTTCATCCCCCTCGCCCCTGACACACACCCTTCCCAGCTTCTGGAAACCATCATCCTACTCTCTGTCTCACTGAGAACAACTTTTGTAGTTCCTACATATGAGTGAGGACATGTGAAATTTCTCTTTCTGTACCTGCTTATTTCACTTAACACAATGGCCTACAGTTCCATCTCTGTTGCTTCAAATGACAGGATTTCATTCTTTGTATGGCCAAATAGCATTCTATTTATTGTGTATATGTACCATCTTTTCTTTATCCATTCATTCATGGATGGATTCTTAGGTTGATTTCATACTATTGTGAATAGTGCTACAATAAACATAAAAGTGCAGGTATACCTTTGACATACTGATTTTTGTTTCCTTCAGATAAATACCCAGTAGTGGGATTGCTGGATCATATGGTAGTTCTATTTTTAGTTTTATGAGAAATCTCCATACTCTTTTCTACAATAGTTGTACCAACTTACATTCCCACCAACAGTGTATAGAGTTCTTTTTTTTCCATGTCCACACCAGCAGCTGTAATTTATTGTCTTTCTGATAACAGCCATTATAACCTGGGTAAGATGGTATCTCATTGTGGTTTTGACTTGCATTTTCCTGATGATCAGACATGTTGAGCTTTTTTTCATATACCTATTGGCCACTTGTATGTCACCTTTTAAGAAATGTTTATTCATACCCTTTGCCTATTTTTAATGGGATTTTTTGATTTTTTGCTGTTGTATTGTTTATGTTCCTTGTATATTCTGGATGTTATTCCCTTGTCAGATAAATATAATCTTATTAAAGTAAGATTATAAAATACCATGATTGCAATTAGATGAAACTATAAATCCACATAAACAAAAATGAAAACAATTGTGTTTACATTAGGAAAAATAAGTCAGAGATATAATGATTACCAAGAAATATCCTGAAACTGCCAGTGAAGGAAAATGAGTGAAATATTAGTTTCAGAACAATGATAGTCCAATGTTAACTAGATGAAAATGAAGAAGTGTTTGAATTATAAAACTGATCTAGTTCAAAAGCCTAGTGCAGATCCAGGTCTGGTGACAGACTCTGCCATAAAATTTGCTGCCACTCTCCCAAGCACAGTTTATTCTGCAGACAGCACAGACATCTCCTTTCTTTGCTCCCCATCCTAAACACAAGTGTAAATAATATAATCATCTTCACATTCACACAAGAAGAATAACTCCTTTGGCTTCCTGCCCACATTATAGTTAAATGCCAGAAGTTGGCAGACTACTCTCTGGTACAATGGTTTCTATTGCTATATTCAGAGTCCCTGAAATGGAAACAAACCTTTTATTTTAACAAAGAAACTAAAAAGATAAAAATAGAGTTTAAAGTTGAGTTAAAATTGATATATCTCACAGATGTTTTTGTTATTTCAAATCTATGAAATATTTTAAAAAGCTGGAGAAACATTAATAACTTTTAAAGAAACTATGAAGTTTATTTGATTTTATGCAATTCCAAGTGGTAACTTTAAATAAGCCTTCCTGTTTCAAGTAAATTACTTTGAGCAGAACTCTTTATGAAATAACGTGCCATTTACTGAAAGCCTGTCTTGGTGTTCTGCTCAGTTAGTGAATACCTTCCATTAAGGTTGGACCAATTACAGAGTACAAATGCTGTTTAAATTTTTTTTCTTCCTGCAGACACAAAGGTCAAATGTCTGAAACACTTCTGTTTGGGTGGATTGAGTTTTCTTTTTGTTTCAAATGTGACTCTATACTCATATTTCTTGGGATGCTCCCATCTCTTGGAGAAAGGTTTTAAGCTCACGATATTCATTGTTATATCCCTCTTCATGCTACAGTGGAACAAGTGATGGATTAATTGCAAGGATTTCTGCATAATATAGTATAAATAACTCCTCTAACTAGTGACATGTTGGTAGTAACAAATAAATTTCCCAAATTACTGGATTTGCTTCAATTTGCAAATTTAGTTTAGAAGAGTGGTAGCTAGTTAATGTCTATCTTTTTGTTTATTACAGAGCTGACATATTAATTCTTATTGATAGATTTTCAATGTAGTTTTATACTAATTGCAGATGATGCTGTTGCTTTTGACATCTATTTGGCTACAGTATTTCTGGTCAGAATATTTTACAATGTTCTGATCATCCTTATATGGTGATTTCATGCATTCCAGTGAATTACAGATTTACATTTCCTATTTGGATACTACCTTCAGTATCTTGAAGTAATGAAATTTTCATAAATCCTATCTGAGAGGAGACAAAAACAATAATGAATAAAAGAGTCAATACATTTAATATGCTTGATTAGAGGTTAACATTTCTATTGAGATGTGATTCCCAAGAGGTTAGCATTTCCATTTTCATAAATATAAATTAGAACAGCAAAAGTAGAGGCACATTAATTTAACTCTGCCGTAGCTCACTATTTATTCATTACTGGTCTATTTTCTCACTTA
This sequence comes from Cheirogaleus medius, assembly GCA_008086735.1. Classification (NCBI taxonomy): domain Eukaryota; kingdom Metazoa; phylum Chordata; class Mammalia; order Primates; family Cheirogaleidae; genus Cheirogaleus; species Cheirogaleus medius. The sequence continues at coordinate 47,235,460 of VBSM01002217.1, forward strand.
TTTGTGTACATACAAACTCAATGTTCTTGCCAGAAATGGATAGTTAGATACTTAATTATTCAATACAGTTTCAAATTTTAGTTTAAGTTGACATGATTACCAATTTCTAAAGATAACTTTGCAAAGGCCCTTGAGAAATATGATTTTAAACTCTGTACTGTCTCTGGGTGAAATGTGATTTTATTGATTTTAGTCAACTCACTCTTCCTGTTGCTGATGGAGTAGAGGGATGTCAGAGATAATCCATAACTCCAGGCATAATCCTATATCATATAGATTTGATTTGAAGAACATCATATTTCCTAAAGCAGATTTACTTTTCAGGTTTGGCTTGGTTGGGGTTAATACTCAACTGTGTTGGTTTTCCCTTCTAGAGTGAAACTTGAACTATGCTCCCTTGGAAAGTGGAATTTGAACTATATTGGGTGCTAGTGTAAGTGAGCCAGGGACTGCTATATATGCAGCTCATTGTTCACAAAATTGATGAGATGTATTTGTTCATAACTGAAAACAAACTATGTAAGTGTGGTTGTTCTAAATAAATCACATGAAAATAATTTGCATTAATTTCATTGTTTTTAATTCATTTTAAAATATGTTCAGTTATTTCATTTGTACTTTTCAATAAATTAGTGAGGCCTAGTGTAGACTGTTAAAAAAAGAAACAATTTGAAAAATTTTAGTATATATAATGGCCATAAAACATCATTTTTTGTGTGTATAATAATGCCCCTTGTCCCCCATAGAGTTATTCCAGAGATGATAATAGTAATGCTTACCAAATTATATGGCACTTTTAACATTTCATGTACTCTGAGAGTATTATAATCTGTACATAAAATTTACCTCTAATCTTTCATGAGGCATAAAACTTATTTTAAATAAAGAAATACAATTGTTAAATAATTGATGTGTGATCAACCAATTTGTGAGCCTATATATTTTCAGTTCCTTGACTTTGGAATCTATTGCTATTTCCTTGGTGCTCTCTGTAAGTTCTGCCTTGAACTTTTCCTTTTTGAGAAAGTAACCTTACAAAATGTTAAAGAGATCTTGGAATTAATGTAAAGACTGTGGGAAAAGGTGTCTAGGACTATGGCAAACAGTGGAACAGTTTCTTCCATGTAATGTGTATGCAATAATATAAGGGAGGGGTATAATTGGATTCTTGTAGTTACCTCTGGACTTTCATTTAAATTTTTTAGGGTTATTCTTTCATTTGTTATGATTAACAAATTATATTCTTAGAGTATATTCTACACTTTGTTCATTTTCACTGACATTTTGCTTTCTCCCTCATTTAATAATTTCTTTTATTGGCATCACTCTTGGTATATATCCACTAAATGGTATTTATGGATAATATTCTGTATCCACTGTTACTTAAGTACAACAAACTTTACCCTTTTACAGTACAGAAGAAATATTATTCTTCTTTAAACTACTCCATTTTGTAAATTTTTAAATAATTTTTTCTCCTGCTTTACTAATTTTCTGTTTTTTAAGCTTTGTCTTTTTTTATGCATTCAAATTTGTTAATGTTTGTTTTTCTTCCCTATATCAATCTTCATTTGCTAAGAAAAATATAGCCACTACCAGCATTATGGAAATAGGTTGCTTAATTTAGGAACTACAACTTTCAAATTGGGAAAAGCTGGGGGAGCAAAGGTCTGGAAGTCTGTACCGGAGGATTGAGGAGACAAACACTGATGTCAGCCTGAAGGCAGAGCTGGTGAAGAAGCTTAAGAAGGCACTGTGTCTGGCTGTCATGACCACAGGGTGGGAGCTTGTGGAGAAGTCAGAATCCACTGAGTCTGATTGCCACAAACTCTCAGGAACAAGGGCCTTTTTTTCACTCCTATCTTCTAAACTGTGTGAATTTCTCTGATTGACAACTCTAACCCCAAACCATACAGGGTACAGGATTCTGGGAAGTATAATTCCCAGCATTAGAAGGGGTTTATGGTGGTACCATGTTTACAACTGACAATCCTGCTTTCAGAAAAAAAAATATATATATAGGCAACATACAAACAAAAAACAACTAAGAAACACACGAAGTCACTTCTTATTTCTCATGGCATGTATTGGTGGATATTGCTAATGTCATCTAAGTTTTTGAAATAACAGTTATGAAGTTAATCATTCATCATTCTTCATATTTATAAGAATTTATAATTAGATAATAACCAATTGTTCACCTTGTATTTCTACATTTTAATTTGATTTAGAGAATTAATTAGTTGATCATTCAACATCAAGACCCAAATTTAATGGAAATAGTCAGATAAGACAAATATTTACTTTGGTATTCAAACAGATGCAAAAAACTATTTCCCAACTAGAGAATCTGGATTTCTGTCCTGATTAATAGGAGACATAGGGAGTGAATATAATTGTGAATCTGATTGGAAAGATACACTAATAATGTCCATGTTATATAAAATAAATGAGCTTGATCTTCCCTATGGATGGGGATGGAGAAGGAAAAAAATTGCCAACATGATACCAAACTCAGGATCTGTGTTGATCAGTTCCAGTAAAGTTACCACATCTAACACAGTAGCTACAGTTGGGGCATGCCCTAAGTAAATATATATAATATAATATATGTATATATTATATTAAATATATTTATATATAAATATATATTTATATATATTATATATTATTTCTATAAATACATATTTATATACAAATACATTTTATATAACATATTTTATATAATATATAAATATAATTATATATAAATATATAATTATATAATATATTATATAATTATATAATTTTTATAGTGATACTAATTTCTGCAAGTACTCAAAGCACGCAGTTTTACTTCTGATTTACTCTCTGTGACTAGTGAAGATAGGGACAAGTTTTAGGATCTTTCACTTGGTCATTCCTACCTCACTCAAGTCAAGTAACCAATATGAGACATGACAGTTCTTCTAGATCACATGTATATATTCCAATTATGCATTCAAGGACCAAGGGAATAACATCATGGTTTTCCATAGATCTATTGGACCAACTGTCAGAAAGACTTGCAAAACTCCATTTATAATCTATTATCCATAAACTCCATTCTAACAAGCAAACCATGAGAAGCATTTTTGTTTATTGCTTGTTTGGTTGGTTTTTGTTTGTTTGTTTGTTTGGTTTCATTCTATCTCTATTGGCCTATATCAATATCTAATAATCCTTAAAAATTTCAGTAATCCATAAGTCCTACTTTGCAGTAACTCTGGAAAATGACTGTGTTCCATTTGGGGAAGAGTGGAGGAATATTTCTTGCCTGAATACTTGTGGGAGGACTACAGAGTCCTCCCTCAAGGCTTCTAGGCTTCCTTTTAATCAGTGGGCCTTGGTCTCTAAACTGACTTAAGTATTCCAAAGAATGGGAGCCTATGATTTTCCTCTACATGACTGTCAACTTTCTGCTTGTCAGACTTTGACTATTTTATTACACAAATGGAGAAATATCCTTTCCAGATGTCCTCCTGTCAAACTCCTAGGAACATCATGATTTATTAGTCATCACTTTATCTCCAATAGGAAAAAAATTATGCCTATCAGTAATTATGTCTCCCTTGCTTCTCACAGCTAAATTCTGCTCTCTGGGCTAAGTCATCTTGGAGTCTCAATATCCCTACAACATTAGGTACCATAATTCCATGGTAGCATTTCCCACTGCCTCTGGACTGTAGAGGTCAGTCGTCACTGGATGTCTCAAGTTCAAAGTTCAAATGTCTCTCTAATCAAGACATTCCCTACTATTTTAATTTTTTTTAAAGTGTCTTGTCTTCTGGATCTATTTTGTGAAAATAGAAAAATTGGTTGTTCTTAGGTATTACTCGACTCCTTAAGCCTTCTGGGTCCTTCTTTAATACTATACCAAAGAATTTATAGCATCTCTACATCATTTGCTCTAGGTTGTTGTTATGCTCAGGCTTTAAGAAGCAATTTCAGAAAATTATTAGGTTCAGCTACAAGTATTTTTGCCAACATTTTCAATCCTGAGTCATGGGTGAATACACTTATGTGAATGAATTCTCTTCTATTTAGTTTCTTCTTTTGTATCTCCTACTCTAACACCTTCAATATCCAGGATCAAGCATATTCCCTCAGTGTCTGCTGGTTTATGTATTCTAGTTTTCCTCTTCCTTTGACATTCAGAGAATTGCTGTCCAGCCTATGTGAGTTGTACTGAAACCTGATTCTGGTTATCAGCCTGGAGGTAACAGGTGGTGGTGGATGGCAGGAGAACAGCAATATTTTACTAGGTACTTAGCTTCAAGTGAGATGTTTGCATGGTCTCCACTCAAAGGTAAAGCTCCCTAATAAGTAGTAAAAAAACAAAACAAAGCAAAACAAAACAAAACAAAACAAACAAAAAGAACCCGTGTATACATCAGCCAGAAGGTGTAAGTGTAATTTGGGATTCCATAGTTTTGGGCTCATCGATTCAGACAAATATCCCCATTATAATGAATTTTTCCATAATGATCCTGGTGTTGACATTAAAGATTTTTTCATATCTATTGAAGATATGATATTCTTATGATCATAATCTGGGCTTTGGTTTAGGTATTATCTGCTATGTGGCTGCAGCATATTGGAATCTCCTTTTAACCCATAAAGAATCTCTGGATTTCATAGCATCCCTTAATTTGGCTGCATTGATCTCTTCATTGTATTTTGCAAGGTCTCTTATGTCACTAAAACAGGCATTCCAAATCACAATCTTCATAATTACCATTGTCTCCATAGTCATCAAATGACGTCCTTATTTGATCTTCCTAAAGCCTTGGCTTTGCATCCAATAGCCATTAATCACAGATAAAGGTTTAGTAATTGTGGTGCCACTGCATGTAAAGGGTTATTATCATCTCACTTACCAACAGACAGGTGAGTAATCCAACACTAAACTCTCACTCTGGTGATCTACACTTATGGGATACTTCTGGGGCAAACTGTCTTAGCCCATATTCCCTAAAACTTAGAGCCTGAGGTAAAGATTGTGAGCAGTGGCTTTATTTGGAAATGCAATACTGGGGCTGCAAGAACAAAGGGGGAAGGGGAGGAAATGAAAGAGTGAGGCAGAGAAGAGCAGAAAGGAATATACAAATTGGTACTTTATTCAACTGGCCATAGCTTCAGAAATATAATACAGTCAGTTTCTAGGCCATGTGGGTCATCTTCCAGACAGGATGTGTGAGCCCACCCCATGTTGAACAGTTGCACAGGAGGAGGAAATGAGAGAGATTGTTATTTCTCTTGTCTACCTTTGGTTTACAATGGTGCATCATCTTTCCCAGGCCTATACTTGAGAAATCAGATTGCATGAGCTGGGTTTCACCTGAGTCAGGAAGGGTTACAGGGGATAGAGCCTTTGGAAATCTGGCCAAATTGAACTTTGCACATATCACTGAGGCGTGTACAAAAGAAACCATGCCAAAGTCCATCTTTCACCCTGGAAGAAGCTGAGACAGAGATGCTAGGAGAAAAAGTGAAGACAGTAAGAACAAGCTCTCTTTGTTGGTCCAAGATCTTGGAGATTATTAGTAAAGCTGAGATATCTGGAGAGGCATATAAACTTGTTTCAGTTCATTATTCAATTTTTCAAATCTCCTTATTTTCATTTTTATAATAACTTCTTGCACTGTCTATATTTTTGCAAATCATTAAATTATTTGTGAATAAAAGAGGACATCTTGAATTTGTGTTTTTTTAGCTAATTATTATATACACCACTTTGCATATTTTGGTGGTGAGGACACTTAAAATCTACTCTCTTAGCATTTTTCAAAAATACAATACATTTTTATTAACTATAATCATCATGTTAGTAACAGAGTTCTAAAAGAAAAGTTAACATAGATCTTGTGAACTTATTCCTCCTAACTGAAATTCTATATTCTTTGATCGATATCCCCCTGACCCCCCCTCCCCAAGGTTTCTTGAATTTGGATCGAATTAGTTATGAAGTATAGGTAGAACATCTAGTTGAAATATCGGGTATATAAGATGAAATGTCAAGGTCTAAGGTCAGAGTGAAAGGTATAGATTTAAGAGTTAGAAGTTGAAAATGTAGGTCTGAATGCAACCAATAGCATAGCACGAGAAGGGAAGGCTGCCAAGGGCTGAAACTCTATATATTACTGTATTTAGATGTATGGACTTGACGAAGGGCTTCTCATCCAACTATCATCACTTTTCCCATTAATGCAACCCAAGAAGTAAAGAACTAAAGGTGACTGACTCTTCAAGATTGCTTAAGCCTGAAGTTTAGAGGTGAAACTAGCATTTGAATAGCAGTTAAGGGCACACTTCCACAACTATTAGTTTATTTAATTTTTACCACAGACCTGAAAGATAAGTATTAGTGTGGTAGGTAATATGTTTTGCCTATGAAAATCTCCATTCCAACTGCCTTTTGGGGGAAGAAGTTGGAGATTTAACAACTAATTTTCAAGATTTCCTTAATCTTGACTGCAGGATGTAAGTTAAGTTTCACCAATTAGTTAGACTGGTGCGAGATTTAAAAGGCACAGATGTGGTGGAGCTCAGTGTCCTGGTGATATGTCTGTTGGCTAGTACAAATGTAGAGATCTGGAAATTTGGAGATAGTGATGGTGACTAGACACATTGATCCACTGTCTGGTGAGTGCTGTGGGTACGAGAGGCAGCTGTGGCAATGTTCTGATCTTAGGGTGGAGCTTGGTTGGGCATGGCTTAGAAATCAGCAGTTAAATCAGAACTCTGGGATTCCATAATTTGCCTTTCCAATTATTTTGTACATACCTAATTCTCTTTACTAAATCCCCTCTACTTGAATACTGATATGGTATCTTGTATTTAATTAAACTTTCTTTAATGTCATGATGATTGCACATAGAATTACAAGAAATAATATTGTTTGTACCCTTTACCTAGTTTCCCCAGTGGTAATATTTTATAAAATTATAGTACAATATCATAACCAGGATATTAATATTGAAACAGCCAAGATATAGGACATTTCCAAAACTGCAAGTATACCTTGTTTTACTTTTTTATAATTATACTGAATTCCCTTTCACTCTGACCATTACTTAACCACTGGCAACCACTAAGATGTTCATTTCTGTAAATTTTTTTTAATTTTAAGAAGATTATTGCATTCATTGTCTAGGACTGCTATAACAAAGTACCACGGACTGGGTGGCTTAAACAACAGATATTTATTCCCTCTTAGTTTTAGAGGATAGAAGTTTAAGATCAAGATGTCAGCAGGGTTGGTTTCTTCCAACGTCTTCTCTTTTGCTTTTGGATGCCCATCTCATCCCCATTTCTTCACATAGTCTTGCCTCTGTGTATATCTGTGTCCTATTCTTTCTTCTTTTAAAGACAACAGACATACTGGTATTTGTGATTTGTGTTTAATAGTGTGAGCAGTACACTTAGATATCCACTTCATATGGAGGGAAAAACAACCATAGATATAGATATACACTTATTCCTAGGAAATAACGAATATCTTGGCAAGTTGGTCAAGCATCTGAACAAAACAATATTGAAATATTAAAGGAAAAGAGGCCAGGAGACTAGCAGGTAAAGAATAGAGTTGCTTTACTAGACAGGCAAATTGACTGATTACCAAGGAGACCTACATTTACGACTACACCATGAGGGAAGAGAAGAGTAGATCTCAAAACCAAGTGATTCACTAGAATGTCTTTTGGTACTTCTATGACCAGTGAAAATTGTGAATAGATATTTGCACAACTGAAAAACTATGCCCCTCTTACTTTGAGTTTAATATCTAAGTCACTATAGAAAGCAAGCAAACCAGATTAGAGAAAATAATGGCCAAGGATAAGGGAAATCTAAAGTGGTGCTAGAGGAAGATGATAAACATCAGTCTTGGCCCAAGAACTAGCTGCTGCATTGCAGACTATAGCTTCAGTCTGATAAAGTGCATTGAAATTTTGAAGAGGTAGAACCTTCATGTTCTCTGTTAGAGAAGATATGATGCCATCCTGTTCTCCATATGAGATCCAGATATCATGAGAAGTTATAAGCAGATCTGAAAGGTACAAGAGTGGCCTGTATCAGACTCAGTTTATGTGCTTCTTCAGTCCTCAGCCTTTTGCTTATTGGAGAATATTGGATGCCACTGCCTTTATTTTCTTTTCTGACACTATCTACTACTAGAGCCTGTTTTGGGGTAAGAACTGGAATTTAGCATAGTCTCCATTGCCATCACCATGGAGGGAGCCACAGCAACCTTAGCACTAATGTCTCACCTAGCTGGACCCACATAGGTTCTGTTCCTGTCCATCACTTTCTGACTTAGAGAAAGTGCCCAGCCTCAGGATGTGACATCTAGCTTCACTAGTAATTGCCAGAGAGGTAGGGGAAGACAATCCAGAAGAGCAAGAAATTTAATGCCCATGAGGAGAATATTTTAAAATGAGGGATAGGAAACTCTAAGGATCTGGCAGGTAAATGTCTCTCCCTTTCTCCTCCTGATGAACTATACCAAAGCAGCATCATTCAATATGGTTTTTCCAGAAGACATTTCTCATGACAAGTAGCCTCCTGGATTTTCATATAACTCTATGGCCAGATTTGTATCATACCCCCAAATATTTGTTTTCCCTCCTTCCCTTCCCACTCCCTTTCCCTCCCTAACTCTTCTGGCCTGAAATTTCACCTCTCAATTAAGCCTTTGCATATAAGATTTTCTTGTTCTATTTTCTGTTCTATTTTTCCAGGTAACCCTGGGCAAAAAGTAAAATTTGGTAATAAAGTTAGTATAAAGTTAAACAAGAAAAAAGTAAAATGATAGTGAATTTATCAAAGAAATCAAACATCTTATTTTCCATGTAAATATTGGAGATGTCCTTTTTGGAAGCCAGTATAAAGAAAGCAATAAGATTCGTTGATAAATCACAAGTTCATAATGTAGTAACAAACAGAATGAGCAGGAGTTGAAAAGTTGATTTGTTCTACAAAGTGACAGCACTTTGGACATTTCTGTACTTCTTAAATGATAGAAGATACCTTGTCTTAATCCAGTTGTTTAAATTTATAATACTGTAATATTACTAAGTAATATCCCAAAACGTTACCAATTATTTTCATGGAAATTAGAAAATAATCCAGGCAATATGCCAAGTGATGTAGTATATGCTAGGTACTGTTGAAACAAAGTTTGTCATTGAAAACTCCTATAAACTAATATGCATGTATGTGCATGTATGTGTGCATGTATAAGATAGAATAGCGTAGTTTCCAATACAAGTATACTGGGGATTTAGAGGGTGCACAGAAAATGAGTTCATTAGTTCCACATGAGAATAATAAGAAAAAAAAACACAACCATTTATGTGAAGTGTATATGGAAACTTGGAAAAAGTGTAACTGTCAGGAAGATAGGCTGTTTGCCTCAGAAATACACACACACACATGCGCGTATATATTTTTCCTGGCAAGGCCCTATATGTAAAGCATAATCCATGAAACATTATGGAAAATTTGAGGAACTAAAAGTTGGACTTTGGTGTTCTAGAATATGAGCTGATCAGGAATGGTGAGAGATGATATTTAATAGGTAAACAGGGCAGATTGGCAGATGGCATAGAACCATTTATACCACAAAAGAGTTTTAACTGTCCCAGTGGGAAATGGGAGTGGGGAGATTTGTAGTTTCCTATGAGGAACCATTGAGGGATCTTAAGCAGTGGTCTATAACATAAATTTCATTTGAGAAAAATCATGGTGACAGTAACATTGAGGATGGAAATGATTTTGGAAAGAGGAGGCAAAACTAGAATTAAGAAATCACTTTGGACATTGTTATAATAATCAAGCCAAGAGACAATAGCAGCTTAAATTAAGGCATAGCAATGGAGAGCTGAAGAAAGGAACTGCCAAGAGAGCTGGTAGGCAGAAAATATGAACAAAAGTGTAGTACTTGTTGGGTGCAAAGGATAAGTCAAACATGAATGAATTACAACACCTGGCATACTGCCTGGATTATTTTTTCATCTCCATGAAAATAATTGATAACTCTTTTGGATATTACTCAGTAGTATTAGGGTCTCATACATTTAAACAAATGGATTAAGACAGGGTGTTTTCTGTCATTTTAAGAAGTACAGAATTGTCCAAAGTGTTGTCACTTTGCAGAGCAATTCAATTACTGATCATTCTGTGTGTTACTACATTATGGACTTGTGAATTATCAAAGAATTTTGTTGCTTTCTAATAAAAGTGTTAGATGTTGCACTAAGCCCCCTTCGTGAATTAATACATTTATGCCTAATCTTGGTTTGGTGACCAGAGAGACAGCAGTACTATCCATAATAATTCAGTACATTTGGAGAAAACAAATTTATAGGACAAACCCCAATTCTCATAGCTAGTAGCAAAGTCAGACATCGGATGACTTCTCTAAATCTCAGTTTTTATCAAGTGGGGATGTTAATTCCTATCTTGCAAAATCACTGCAGTATTTAAAGGAAATAAAATACAGAATGCACCATGACACATAGTGGGCACTCTTCTACCCTTTAATTTCATTTGAAAAATACATCCATTACAGAAAGCCCTTTTTTATGTATGAAATAAAGATACTTTTATCATGATATTCTAATGCTAAGCTATGCTAATATACCATGGTGTTCAAATTTGGGTTCATGATGGCAATTCCAGTCATAGTTACTGGATATTTTCAACTTGTTTTTTGCTAAAATTATATTGGAATAATAAGTTAAAAACTTAATACTGTGCAATTTGAGTCTGAGCTATAGCAAAGCTACTGGACCATTATATCCCAATAGCCATAGGATACATTTATGATAAATATTTTACAGATTTTTTCCCCTCTTTTTGTAAGTCAAAACATAGCATTGGATTAATCTAAACCATTCTGTAGTTGCTACATCTTATTTGAATTGTGATTTTTTTATTATTACTATTATTTTTTTTATTTCAGCATATTACAGGGGTACAAATATTTAGGCTACATACATTGCCTTTGCCCCACCCGAGTCAGAGCTTCAAGCTTGTCCATCCCATAGACAGTGCACATCACACCCATTAGGTATGTATATACCCATCCCCTCTTCCCCCACCATCTGCCTGACACCTGATGAATGTTACTACTATATGTGCACTTAAATGTTGGTCAGTTAATACCAATTAGATGGTGAGTACATGTAGTGCTTGTTTTTCCATTCTTGTGTTAGTTCATTTAGTTGCATGGGGTCCAGCTCTACCCAGGATAATATAAAAGATGCTAGATCACCATTGTTTTTTGTGGGTGAGTAGAACTCCATGGATTACATATGCCACATTTTATTAATCCACTCATGTATTGATGGGCACTTGGGTTGTTTCCACATCTTTGCAATTGTGAATTGTGGAGATATAAACATTCTAGTACAGATGTCCTTTTTACAGAATGTCTTTTGTTCGTTTGGGTAGATGCTCAGTAATGGGATTGCTGGATCAAATGGTAGTTCTATTTACAGTTCTTTGAGGTATCTCCATATTGCTTTCCACAGAGGTTGTACTAATTTGCAGTCCCACCGGCAGTGTATGAGTGTTCCTTACTCTCCACATCCACGTCAACATTTATTGTTTTGGGACTTTTTGATAAAGGCCATTTTCACTGGAGATAAGTGATATCTCATTGCAGTTTTGATTTGCATTTCCCTGATGATTAGAGGTATTGAGCATTTTTTCATATGTTTGTTGGCCATTAGTCTATTAAAAGATGAATTGTGATTTGTGTTTAAATAAGCTACCCTTTCTTTTTTTCTTACTTTCCTTATTTCTTTGATTTAATATCTCATTAGCCAGGTCACTCACTGTTGTATCCACTAAACCTTTCATTTAAATTTACCAAACTGTCAGGTTATTATGAAAATATGAGATACTATAAAGCATCCTCACTGGGTGGGTAGCACTGCTTAATTGTGCAGAGCATGGATTCAATCTCTTTGGAAGTACTTCTGTCCTGACTGTGGTAGCTTGCTATGTTATTGCCAAGTAAATTATGTCTGTGTCTTTAACACAGGAAAATGTTAAGAATGAAGTGCATCCATTTTGTGCATTTTTCTGAAATGCTCATGACCTTCACTGAGGACAAACTGATAGTTATAACAAATAATACTCTGCCTTCATCTACAAGTCTCTGGAGGGAAAATAAAATGTTCTGTGGAGTCCCTGGGAATTATTTATATAAACTCACCATTGAGATTTTAGCCATCCCCTTGCTGGCTATTAGCTTTCATAGTTGACCAGACTCTCCTAATATGGCAATATATTCACTAATATTCACTGAGATTAACATAACAATGTTGGAGCCCATACTAGCATTCTGGTCACTAAATGACCAATTAACACGCTGTTATCATCACTTACTGAATCACAAGTGCACATTACATTGCGTTTCTAAAAACAATCAAGATCACTAAATTTTATTGAAGGCATATTGTGAGTTAGACACTCCATGTTCCCAGGGGGCAAACAGTCCAGAGGCAATGAGGAGGTTTCCAGGGGAAAGCCCATATCATAAATGGTCAGACATTAGAAAGGAAAATAAAACCTTGAACTCAATTATTCCTAGAAACTTCTGATTAGCAACATTGTGTTTGATACTGACTGGATAGTGTCAAGTGTAAATTATCATATTTATGTTAAAAAATGCAGGCAGACTATCTATTGGATTACCGCACATATGCAACTATGATATTTATAGATTAGAAAATTAAAAACCTGACAAGCAACTACTGCCTCTCCTGAGGAACATAATCTCATGAGTTAACCTATTTTGAGGATATAATTAGCTACATCGTACACTATTCCCAAATTGAAAATAGCTAATCTGATTTTTTTACATCAAATGATTGTCATACTTCTTTTTTTGGAGAAAATCCTACAGCTCTATGTATACCTTAGCTTTTATTATTATTATTGAACCATACTAAATATTTCATCAAAAAGGTTTTTTTTAAAAACAAGAGCATCAACTTATTAAAAATACTTTTGCTGAAGAACTATTAATCTTACTCTGGATTTATAATGATACAATGAAAATGAAAAAAATATGAAGTGATCTTTTTGCTTGTACCAGTTTGCTGGGGTTTTTAAAAAATAAATGCCTTGCGTAAATACAACTTAAATAACTAATTATAGTTGGTGTCAAATGCAGGTTAAGTTTTTGTCTTAATCAATGAGAATTTAGCTACAATAACAAGTAACATTTTGTGCTTTTGCTAAAGGGAAATTTATGTTTTTGGAAGTGACATCTCATGGAACACCATCTTGTACATTGTGTCAGTACTCCATTTCCTTAAATCTACAGCAATAATCCTGCTACATGTCCACATGAAACATCGGAGATTACACTCACAAAGTACTTTTCAGATACATATTGCATAAGAACAAAATATTGAAGTAAATAAATCAACCTGCTTTTCCTTAAGTGAATTATTGGTGAAAAAATTTCTAGAGGCAGGTAGAATCAATGTACACTTATTAATAATGCCATCTTATATGTGCTCCAACTTTTTAGCTAAGGATGAGAATAGCTACTAATAAATTTATGCAGCACATAAATTAATTTCCTTGGTTTTGAGGAAGGGTTCCTAGTTTTGTTAAGAAATCAATTACATTTTCTTAATTTGTCTCTTAACATAATAGACCTGCCATTGTACCTCTATAATAAGTGCATTTCAATATTTTACTCAGGTTTATAAAAGTGTAATTACAATATTATAGAATACAGATTCTTAATTCTCAAAATATCACTATCAGGTGATAGTTAACATATAACGGAAGCTGAGTCAGTAGCATAATTTTACTCCGTGTATACCCTGTGGTACATTTCATAAAATTGTCATATCTAAAAATAGTATACAAGGACACTTAGGGGTAGGAATAGAAATTATGAGGGCCAATCAAAATAGTCATACCTATTGGCAAAATGTAGCAGAGGTTTTACATTATGCTAAAATTGGCAAGTGGTGTTAATGTATTATTTTCTGTTAGAGATATATTATTTATTTTAAAGATATATTGGTTTTTTTCAAGCTATGCCATGATGCCACTGATACTCTTATTTTAATAAGAATCTTGGGACCCCCATGTATCTTTGAAATAGCCCCAAACGTGTACTTTTTTTTTTTTTATCAGTCTAGGAAGAGACCTTCTTTGGTTTCTTAAATTATGAGGTTATAATGCAAAATCCATTTCAGAACTTAGGTATAACAACTTATAGGACAATATCAGCAGTCTGAATCAAATAGTCATACATAGAGGTACCAGGAAAAACATATCATAGCTGTTTAGGTAGTGGAGGGGAGTAACATATGACACTGCTTCACAAAAATCATTTTTTTATAAGAATCTAGAAAGAGACCCTCTTCACTCATCAGCAGGATCTTTTTTCTTAGATTCTGTGTGAAGTAAAGGCCTTTTTAAAATCCCAACCAATAATTTCCTCTTAGAAGATGCTATTTTTTTTTTTCTGAGACAGAGTATCTCTCTGTTGACCACACTGGAGTGCAGTGGCCTCATCATAGTTCACAGCAACCTCAACCCCTGGGCTCAAATGATCCTCCTGTCTCAGCCTCCTGAGTAGCTAAGGAGTAGCTAAGACAACAGACTCACACCACCAAGCCCAGCTAATTTTTCTATCATCTTACTCTTGCTCAGGCTGGTCTCGAACTCCTGGCCTCAAACAATCCTCCCACCTCAGCCTCTCAAAGTGCTAGGATTACAGGAATGAGCCACCATGCCCAGCCCACTAGAATGTTTTTAATGTCTATAGATCTAGGTTCTTGGTGTTCACAAGCAAGGAAAAGGGAGGTTTTACAGACAACACAGAGTTATTTGTTGGTACTATACGTATATAAGATCAAGTCACCAACTAAGAAGCAGGATCAAATCCTAAGCATTATAGATTTAGTGAGGGATTTGACTGGCTCTGGTATAACGAATTTGTGCTTGAGGTGTTACGACATACAATATAAATGTTACAAGAGATTTGTGAATAGATTCAGTGAAGATTGTATGAACTAACATGTATAATACACTGAATCTGAGATAGAACAATGGACATTGTGCCAACATTGCCAATTATCGTAGTTCAGAATCCACTTACTTTTTAAAAAAAATGTAGGAATTTTCAATAAAAATAATACTCCAAAGCTTTTGTAGTAAACAAATCAAATTATGTTTATGAATGTGACTTGTAAATTGGAAACTCATTTATACATTTTAGTTGTTATTAAGCCATATAATATAGATAAGGATGTAATACCCCAATGGTTTAACAACCTGACTATTTGCATCACCTAGGGAGCTGTAGCAACATACTGATACTTGGGGCAAGCCCCCAGAGATTTTGATGAGATTAGTTTGAGATGCAACTGGACATCAAATCTCTAGGTAATTTTAATGTGCATTTAATGGTGAAGAAACCATTTTGAGAGTGGAATATGTGCTAAGGAACTTAACTATGTTACTCCTGATCCCTGCAATGACTAGGAGTCATTATTAATCCCACTTTAAAAATGAGGAACCCGTCAAATGCTTTTTCTGAGTCTATTGAGAGGATCATATGGTCTTTGTTTTTGCTTCTGTTTATATGGTGAATTACATTTATAGATTTGCGTATATTGAACCATCCCTGGATCCCTAGGATGAAGCCCACTTAGTTGTGATGGATTATTTTCTTGACAAGCACCTGGATTCGGTTGGCTAGGATTTTGTTGAGAATTTTTGCATCTATATTCATAAGGGCTATTGGTCTGTAGCTTTCTTTTTTTGTTGCGTCCTTTCCGGGTTTTGGTATCAGGGTTATGTTCGCTTCATAAAATGTGTTGGGGAGGATTCCA
>VBSM01002217.1:47251455-47263862 GCA_008086735.1 Cheirogaleus medius
AAAAAAAAAACTGAAAAAAAAATGATGAACCTGCAAACCAT
Source organism: Cheirogaleus medius (assembly GCA_008086735.1). NCBI lineage: Eukaryota > Metazoa > Chordata > Mammalia > Primates > Cheirogaleidae > Cheirogaleus > Cheirogaleus medius. The sequence continues at coordinate 47,251,497 of VBSM01002217.1, forward strand.
AGAGGTTAAGAAAGATTTCTGAGTCCATAGATGGTAAATACAGAACAAGTATTTAAGCCCAGGTAAAGTTGTCCTTATATACAGCTCTGGCATTTTGATGATGCCATACAACATAAGTGATCATAAAACAAAGTACATAGGAGAATTTATGTTTTATGAAGAAAATTAAATATGAAGCTTTTCAAAAGGTAATACTTTATTGTTATGCATTGTTACTAGGGTGTGAATTGCTACAATAAATTTGGAAAGTCATTTGGAAAAGATTCATAGTTGTCATATAACTAACGATAATTACGTGTTTACCCTATGATGATCCACTCGCAGGCACTGTATGTGTATTACCTTATTTATTTTTCACAGCAACTTTATAAGATAGATGCTATTATTTTTACTATTTCACAAAAAATGAAATTATTTTACTAAGAAATTCTTGGAGGGTTTACTCAATTATTTGAAAGTAATGCAGGTAATCAATGGTACAATTCGATTCAGACTCATCAGCCTGCAGTCTGACCCTGTTCTTTTGTAACCAAGTAATTTTGTACTTATGGACATGTCCTAAGGAAATAATACTGAGTAAAAGATAAGCTATCCACATAAATACATTTACTGCAATATTCTTTTTTAATGCTAAAAACTAGGAAAAGGCACAAAATATTGAACAATAGTGCAATATTCAAGTAAATTATGCTAGATATTCACAACGGACTATTACCTACCTATTGAAAACAGTATTTACAGCAAATAAATATGGATGCATATAAATAAATACTATGGACAAATAAATATGGACAAATGTGGAGGTCACTTCCAGTTCTGCATAGGATGTAGAAAGCTTTAAAAATTGTCTCTTCCTCACTTGCAACAAGATAAATCCAGATAATCTATAGAATTAAAACTTTTATTGTGCCCATCAGAGCTAAGGCTAGTAAACCCGAATCAGGTTAAAAGAGTCCAAAGATGGACCAACCTTTTCAAGAAGAGACAGGACGTGTAACATGTCTCACCTATGGCAGAGCAGTGGGGAAAGAGGTGGCTACTATACTAATGGGTAAGAAGAAACTCGACCAACATTTTAATGGATTTTTAAAGGCCACGTGTATGTTACTTGTCACTTTGGATGTTCTGGGGATCCAAATCAAGGGCAGTTCACACACATTTTAAAGTACTTCTTTACGTGTATCTACCAGTTACTCACTTAGTGCAATGCATGACACTAGTAAAAGCTCGCTAATTCTGATTTTGCTTGTATGGGGTGGGTGGGGGACAAGAGAAGGAGATCAGTTCAAATTATTATTAGGAACACATTTTAACTATTATTAACATTGTTATATATTATATTATTATGTGAATCATATCATTTCATGATTTTGATATTTGCTCCTAATGTATATATTATGTCAACTTCAGGTAGCAGAATTAGGGTACCTGCCTTACCAAAGAAGGAATAGTGACTTTTGTTTAAACTATATTTATTCGAATTTACCTTGAATGAAATTAGAGGTTCTATAAATATTTGTAAATATGTATGTACTAGGTTCCCTGATTTCATATTCTGTAATGAATCTTTTACAGTTCACAAGAAAATGCCAGACAGTGAGTGAAATGATTATTTACTATTTTAATTGCAACATGCATGTTGTGATTTGGCTCCATAACCAGTTAATTATCCATTGAATTAATTCTGGAACTCTTTAGTGAGTTTCAAAGAACTGCTATATCATTTTTCAAATATGTCACTTCTCCACTAGTGGTGAGTGAAATCATTTCACATTGTATTTGGCAGTACGATCTTCCTTTTAGGAAAGCTAAAATAAGTGCCCTCTCCCCCATTTTATTGCATTTATTTGATAAAGAAGAAAGGTGTATATACACAAATAAATCCTCCAAAAGGAAAATCACATGCACACGCGTGGATACACACACACACACACACAGCTATACCAGCCTGTGTTTTCTTGAGCTAAAAACTTCCTTGACACAGATTTTGGATAATAGTCTGTGTCTGCTATCCACATTCAGCATTTAGAGATGGCGAGACATTGCAAACTCAGATGACCGTAAGTTCTAGTTCTTTACACTCATTTCATCTGAAAGACAGGTTTGAATTAATCTTGACTGGTATGAAATAAATCTTCAGAATAAAACTGAATTGACTGTGCCTGTGTTTTCACAAAAGTCTTTTTAGAATGAAATTTGACATTTTTCTCCTCTCCTGGGGGTGGTAATTTACTGCTGGTTATCATTACTATTTAATGAAACTTAAAGCTTTCAAATAGACAAACTAATTACTATATTATTTCGAGAGGTTTTCATTTTCCTCTCCATTTCCCCCTCACACACACCCTGCCCCTTATCTACACCATGGGAGGAGAGAATTTCATTCATTTATATTGACTAGGAGGCTCTGGCCATAAGGTCTTTCTTAAAGTACAAACAAGGGTAAATAAGAATGTTAAGTTATCACTTTCTCAGGAACCTAGGGCCCCTTTCTAACCTAAAAAAACTGAGGTCAGGCTCGGAGTAATACGTGGATGACATGGGGGTCTTTCCCTCTGGGCTCCCATATGACTCTTTAACTAGTAGAAACTAAATATACCCTGTATTTCTTTCAGCTGACAATTTAAATTCTAATTCTGGCTACTCATCTTTGAAGAAACAGGAGGCACCCAGCTAGAGCTCAGCACGTAATTGGACCTAAGTCACAGTTTTTGCCTATAATTATGTCCCTGAAGTCAGATGGTTTAAACTGGGAGCAGGGCCATGTTTTTAGCTTCTTTGGTGCAGGCTTTTATTTTTGGAATAAAAAAAGTTGTTTAATTTGTAGGATACACATTGTATATGTACAGCTTTGATATCTAAAACTGAGCTGTTAAATTGTAATAATTGCTAAATTGGAATTAGAGGTGAGGAGTATGAAGAAGAAACATAGAAAAATAAAAATCAGACCAATATAAAATACTCACTGTTAGAAATTGGCTATTATTGGAGAAAGAAATGGCCACAGGACTTTGTTACTATCTAGATAATATAGCGTGGAAAACCATGCTGAAATTTATGCTTGAAATAGTAGGTTGAAATCTTTTGATATGAGCTGGAGGGCACTCAAGCTTAGCAATTAATTTTGTTAATATTAGATTACACTGTGAAACATGAATAGCCAATCCCCACCTGCAGGGATTTCACATTAATTCATTCTTATAGTCTTCAAGAAGGATTCTGGTGTAGCCCTAGAAAAAGGTTTTCTACATATCACTTAGAAAATTCCACAAATGGAAATAAATCATACAATAAAGTAAGGGAAAATGTGCCAAGCTAAATAAGACCAAGAGGGGACAAAACAGTTAGTGAACATGGGCAGAGAGAGAGAGAGAAAGAGAGAGAAAATGAAGGAGGTATATTGTCTTAAAATTCTAGCAAGGGGGAATTGGCATGTTTTCTTCTTAGTTTTTATTGTACTTATAGCCCTTTCTTTAGTAACAGTGTTGTTTTCCTCTCTGTGAAGTTCAAGATTTTAACTTCTGGGAGGATAAATCTAGATGAACAGTTGACCTTCCAAGAAATTCTCTAAGATGGGAATAAGGTTTGAGTCTTTAGAATTACATGTTATTAATAAATGTTTCCTTATGAAGAGCTTTGTCAGGGTGGCATCACATATAAGGACAATAAAAAAATAATCCCTGGATAGAAATTGTGGCTTTATGGAGAATGTATTTACACATACATCCTCTCATTTGAGTGTCATAAAAACCCTGAGTGGATATGAGTACTGCTAATGGTTGAAGCCACTGTTGTTTAATGGAATGACACTGGAAAGAGGTATATATGCCTTAGTGTGAGAGCCAAATAATATTCAGAGAGAATGATATAATTCTTTAATTTTCCTTGACAGAATCTAAGAATCTAATCTCTTCCAAATAATGGGGACTGAGAGTATTTCAATTCTAATCCGCATTAGATCACAGTTTATCTCAATACACTGTGTATCTGTGCACTATCCTAAGGGGAGATATCATGACTTAAATTCCTGCTTATTCTGAAAGTCTCCTACATCAATGGTCTTACAGTGTTATTTTTATCTTTTAAAAAGTCTTATCCAAGGATATCCTGATTGACTCTAAAAATATTGAATCTCCTCTATATCCTATTTCTCTTCAAAAAGAAATGTAAGCAAAATCATTGTTGTCATATTTTAAATTAAACTATGGATATCAAATAATAACCCAGCCTGTTTTAACTTATTGCCTATTTATTCTCTTAGCAATCTAAGCCATGTGAAGTCTTTCCATTGGAAACATAAAATTTACGGTACACTCTTACTGTTTCATATTTTTACATGAGTAACTTGATATGAATAAAAAAATGTCTTTCTTAGCAACTTGAACTTTAGGTAAGATTTTGCATTCAATGTGCTTATATTGAACGTTCAGAGGTTCAATATAAGAAGGAGTAAAGTTTCCTGGAAGGAAAAAATTATCAGTTACTGAATCATAAATATTTTGTTCTGATAATAACTATAAAGGTCTAGCAAAAGAGATGGAATAAGCTTTATGAGCCAAACATTTTCTTGGAATTGAACCACCTATTAAGGATATAACCATCTGCTAACCATGAAGTTAAAAGTATACATAAATGTTATAGTTTGGCAAATGTGTGTAGTTGGTTTTTCAATCTAGCCTGTATTATCCATTAAAACTCTGGCCCAAGGTAATTCATTTACTTCATTATTCCTCAGATTTACCTATCAATAAATGTTTTTAATAAAAGATATGTCACTTTTATAAAGATATATATAAGTGAAACACTATATGGAAAGTTCTTTGAATTTATAAATGGAAGAGGGTGTGAATTTGTGATATAAATCTAAACAATATGGTTTTGGGGAGGCTGGAAAAATAAATCCAATACAGGTGAAATGAAATGATCTAAAGTTTGCTAACAAATGAGCAGAACTTAAGGCTTTGGCCACCTGTGGACTATGAGCCTGTGGCCAAACCATAAACCGTTTTCATTATTCTATAGGTACCCTGGATATGGGGCTGGCATAAATCAAATTTCCCCTGCCTTGTGATCCTCTTTTCAAATCAAATTCTTAGGTGGGAAAGAATGAAATGACCTCCTTGTTCACTAACTGTTAGGGCTGAGCCAAAGAAAAAGTCAAGATTAGGAGAGAACTGAGGAGCTAAACTTGACATGCTCCTTCTGCACAGATCCTAAGCTATACCATCCAGGTGGCATGGCCCTGGAGGAGGGTAACATTGCAACTAAAACCTCAGACACCAAAAGGTGTTTACTCTTCTTTTATAAAATTGGCAGTTTGAGTAATTCTGGCTCAAGATACCTGCTAATTTCCTACTTCTTGTTGGCCAGAAGGTTATTTAGGCCATGATAAACTTTCCATGCTTCACAGAAGAGAGAAGCTTTAAACACTGATAATATCTGATAGTCCTTCTGCAAGGGGTGTACTATACAAAACAATGCATAATATTTTTACACCTATAGTCCTATGCAAAGTTCCTTTTAATGTACTATAGATTTTTCTGGAGTACCTAGACATCCCATATGGGTCAGCAAAAATCAACATTACCCCTGCCTGAACAAGTCATTTAAGTCTAAAGAAGTTTTTTCATTGTCTCTTTTTACACATCTGTGGTAGATACTGTAGTTGCAACTCAGCTCTCCCTTCAAGGAAGGACTTGGAGCTGCAGCTGCTGGGAGTACTGAGAGTAGACAACTTTCAGCTATCAGCCATTGCTTCAGAGATCATCTCAGCTTTGGAGAACCACTTTACTCAAGGTCATATCCCTTCCTGTGGTAGCTCACAGGCAATCAGGGCAACTCTGAAAGGCCATTCTAACTCCAGAACTGCCCAGGATGACACTGACATTGGGACTGCACGTAGCTTCACTTTGCCCTCTGCCCAGTCCTGCTTTCTTCCCTTCCCTTCCACAGCTGTTAGTGGATGCTCAACTGTGTACTCAACTGGCTTCAAAGCTCTTGGGCTAGGATGTACTTTCAAAAGCAAATAGTTACAACTTCTGGATAGGATATTAACTTAAGCATACCTGTCTAAGTACCAATTCCCAATCCCTTAAGATGACTCAGATAATTTCCAGTGTAATATAAAAATAAGGGAAAATATGTATCATAGCTAGACTCTGGAGCCTAGTGACAAGTATATATTATTAGCTTAATATAGTATAATAAAAAAATCAGGATCCAGAAATACAAGGCATATTCAATATTAAAAAATCAAATGTTACTAACATTCAGAGTAATATATTAAAAGAGAAATGTCATATGATTGTATTACAGCTGCAAAAAAGTATTAAACATAATGCTACATTGATTTTTTAATTTAAACAATCATAAATGAGAAACAGAAAGGAACTTCCTTAATTTGATAAACTGTATTTACTAAGTTCCTAAAGAAAACATCTAATATAATCGTAGAACTTTAGACATATTCTCATTAAAGCTACAAATAAATCAATTGTATTAGTTTTGCATAACAAATTATCTCAAATTTGGTGGCTTAAAACAATATCTATTTATTAGTTCATAGTTCTGTACCTCACCAACTATATTAGATTAAAGGTCTACATTTTAAAAATAAACATCATTGTTATCCACCAGCAATAACTAATTTATGCTATAGTAGATGGAAAAGATACAATATACAATAATTAAAAGTATATTAACTGGGAAATAGAACAAGAGGAAATATTCAAAATGCCATTTATGCCAGCCTGAGCAAGAGCGGACCCCGTTTCTACTAAAAATAGAAAGAAATTAATTGGCCAACTAAAAATATATAGAGAAAAAATTAGCCGGGCATGGTGGTGCATGCCTGTAGTCCCAGCTACTTGGGAGGCTGAGGCAGGAGGATCGCTGGAGCCCAGGAGTTTGAGGTTGCTGTGAGCTAGGCTGACGTCACGGCACTCTAGCCCCTGGGCAACAGAGTGAGACTCTGTCTCAAAAAAAAGGAAAAAATGCCATTTATGAACATGAAAAATCTATATAATTTGGGACATATATTATTTTTATTGAGGAAAACACTCAATATCTAAAGGATAATAATTAGAAATTATATTTTATGAAACTAGAATCAAATCCCCAATTATTCATGGAATGTGAAAAAATTATTTTAAAATTAATATGGAGAATTTAATTTCAAACACCATGAAAGACTGGATTCAAACAAACAGACACCTCTATTCTTTTTTGGGGAAGAACATAGTATAAAATATACCTTTTAAAAATTAAATACATTGCTGAGCTAGAACAAAAGAAATGAACAATTTCGGGTGCCAGTAATAAAGTATGAACACAGCCAGATGCTGCTGCAGTGAGTGAGGGACTATTCCTGGCTATAAGGCTTAAAGCCTGCATAAAATGTCAATATACATCTATTAGCATTATCTCTCTACATATGTTATAGACAATTAAAAATCTAATATCAATATAACTCTACTTTTAATAGCAAAAAGAATCTAAGAGTATTTTTAACAATTTATGTACAAAATCTTCATGGAAGACATTAAACAACATTTAAAGGTCATAAAAATGAACTAAAAAGGAATAATTATCCCATAGTGGGAAATATTGATATCAAAAATATTATATTTCTTACAAATTAATGTCATTACAAAACTCAAGCTGATGCTAAATTAATATGGAAAATTGAAAAGATAAAATAGCCAAAACTGTTTTGAAGACAAAAACATGACAGCATTGAAAATTTTGCTGGACTGAAATTTAGGACTTGTTATGAAGTTTATACTAAATAAAATGACATGGCATTGGCACAAAAATAGATAAATCAATGGAATATAAAGGAATATCTAGAATCATACCGACAAACCTCAAGATGGGTACATATACTTTAAAATAACTAAAAGAGTGGTGTTGGAATGTTCCAAACACAAAGAAATCATAGGTGCCTGAGGTGATGGATACCCCAATTACCTTAATTTGATTAATTCACATCATATCCCTGTATCAAAACATCACATATACCTTATAAATATATGCAATTATGATGCACCCATATTATTTAAAAATAAAAAAATTTAAAAACACAAAATAAAGAGTATTTTGCCATTTGGATATGCATGTGAAAGATGATAGATTCATCGTCATACAATATATGTACAATGACCAACCAAAAAAGAAGAAAAACTGCTAAATGTTTAGAATAACAATAGCTATTCTAACTCTTTTACTTTGGTAACCCATGTAAACGTCAGAACAATTCTGTGAGATAGATATTATTATTATTCCCCTCATCTCCCATTTCAAACAAAGAAACTGAGACACAGAGAGTTAACTAACTTGCCTGATTCTTTAAAAGCAATGTTATGACTTAAAAAGAAGCAGACTGGCTCCAGAAAGTGTGTGCTTAACCACCATATACATAGAAACATCCACCAGAAGTGTATCTTCCCAATAAACATAGGAGAATAAATTTATGACATCATGGTAGCAAATAGTTTCTTAAGCAAGTGAGGGGAAAGCTAGATATTTAATATGTTTTAAAAATTTAAGCTGTATAAGAGACTGTAGAGCTGAAGTGAATGGAAGCCACAGGTTTAATTATGACCTTTATATCCCATAAAATGGCAAGGCTTATAGAGAATTCCTACAATGAAAGCAATTGTAAATATCCCAATTGAAAAATAAAACAGGTAATTAAAAGAAGAGGAAACAAGAGCCATCAATAAATGTATGAGTATTATAGGAACACACAGGGAAATATTAAACCACTAATGATACAACATTTTATACTCATCAAATTATCTAGAAAAAATTGGCCATGTAGAATAAGTTTGGAAGTATTCCCTCCACCTTCATCTTTCGGATTTGTGTTAGTTCTTCTTTAAATGTTTGGTAGAATTCAACAGTGAAGCTATAATGTGCTGCCCTTTTCTTTGACGGGAGAATTTTTATTATTGCTTCTATCTCATTACTTGTTATTGGGCTATTTAGGTTTTAGATTTCTTCATGGTTCTATCTTTATAGATTGTATGTATCTAGGAATGGGGAAATATTAATGGATTACTGCATATATATTGTCAATTGAAAACAAAAATTGAAGTCTTTTCTGGAGGGTAATTTGATGTTAGCTAGTAATGTTTAAATGTGCATATATAGTTATTTATCCAGCATTTTCATTCCTTGGAATATATCTGCACTCTCCAATACAGTAGCCACTAGCCATGTGTGGTTATTTAAATAATTTATATTTATTTCAAATTTATAAAATTAAAAATTCAGTTTCACCAGCCATATTTCGAGTGCTTGGAAGCCATATATGGCCACTGAATACTGTATATAACAGTGCAGATCATAGAATCTACATTATTGCAGAAAATTATTGGGTAGCCCTGGTATAGACTCTGAGGAAATTCTAATACATATGTTTCAGGAGATATGTACCATGTTTCATATTGTAACTCTGTGATTAGCAAAACAAAAGGAAAAAACAGGAAAGAAAAACAGAAAATTAAATGTTTATACAACAATAGATAAATGAATTAAGATGTATTTATACTATAATACATATGCTAAAATGGATTAGCTCTACAATCAACATAAATCTCAAAAAATATCATTTGAAAACATATAGAGTAATTTGCACGCCATGATATGGTTTGACAGAATGTTAGAAGTAATAACTAGTTTTATTGTTTTATGCTGGTGGTTAAAGAATGAAAACATGAGCCGAATACACAGTAAATTCATGGCAGTGAAATCTCTGTGAATGAGAGAACAAAGAGTGCGGTGAGGGCAGGTTTGCAGTTCTTCAATTTTATTTAAAAGGCTTTAATCTTTTAAAAATTAATGGCATTATGATAAAATATTATTTTTTGCTTATTTTTGGTGGTGGGACCATGAATGTATGTTAATTACTCTTTATATTTGATCAAACTTTTTTTTACCTTAAACATAAAGTTGATTTTATAATTATAACATCTAATAAAATGAGGACTTTTGCTTCCTCTTAGGTTGGAGAAATTTTCATATGACAAATTCTCCTACCCTAATAATGAGAACAAGCCAGATGAACTACAAAATCATTGTTTTTCTAAGGTCATCAGAGAGCAGAATTTGTAAGTAAACATAATGAACTAAAAGCCAAAAGTGACAATCTCTGCCCTATAAAAGAATGAACATAGGATTGCTTTCATGCTTGGATGGTTAGCAAAAGTCACCATAGATAACAATTTTTTAATGAGTTCTTTTAAATTCCCAAAACAAAAGGCATAGAGATTGGAAAGAAAAGATTGAAGTAGTATTTATTTGTAGATTATATGATTGTATATATACAAAATCCTAAAGAATTTATCAAAAAATAATACTAGAATTATTAGGTGAATTTAACAATGTCATAGGCTAAAAAATAAAAAATCTAGTGTTTTTATATATACTAACAGAGAATAATTAGAAAATGTAATTAATACTATTTAAAATAATTTTTTTTAAATCACGATATTACTTATAGTTATTATTTAAAATACTTTTTAAAATCATAATATGCCTAGAGAGACATTTACCAAAAGATATACAAAACTTTTATTCTGAAAAGTGGGAAACATTGCCAAGAGAAATTACAAAAGACCTAAAGAAATACAGAGATATACCATGTTCATATATTGGAAGACATAATATTACTAAACTCTCAACTGTCTTCAAATTGGGGTATAAATTCAGTGCAATCCAAATCAAAATCCCAGCTTGCTTTTTTTGTGTGTGTAAATAGATAAAATGGTTCTATAAATTATACAGAAACACAAAGGGCCTAAAATAGCCAAAACAATCTGGAAACTAAAGAACTGAGCTGAAGGACGTACTATATCTGAATTTAAGTATTATTTAAAAAATGTAAAACTTGACTTCATCATAATTGAAACTTTTCATCAATACATGCTATTTAGAATATAAACCAGCAAGCTAGAGACTGAGAAAAAGTATTTTTATGCACATATATGACAAATAATTTTTATTATTCAGAATACTAAGAAAACTACTAATAAAAGTAATATATAGACAAAGAGGCCACTAAATAAATGGGGAAGAAAAGCTTAAGTAAATATTTTTTAAGAAGTTATCCAAATGGCCAATAAGCACATTGAAAAGTACTCAACCTCATTAGTCAACAGAGAAAGGCGTATTAAGACTATGATGAGATACTAAGCACACCTATTAGAACAATTAAAATTAAAAAGCCTGACAACATTAAATGTTGATGAGGATGTGAAACAGCCATAACTTATACTTTTTTTGATAAAAATGTAAAATGGTACAATTTGGAAAACTCTTAGGCAAACTCTCAATAGTTTAAACATACATCTCCCTATGACCCAGCAATTCTACTCCTACGGATTCACCCAAAAAAATTAAAAATATAAGTCTACAATAAAAGCCTTATACAGAAATGTTCTCAGAAGCCTTGTGCATAATAAGTAACCCCACAGTGGAAACAGCATGGCTGTCTATCAACAAAGAGATACAGTCATACTATGTCAGTCACTCACTAATAAAAAACTGTCAACTATTGATATGAATAACAGCATGGATAAACCCTAAAAACGTTATGCTCAGTACACAAAACAGTACATATTGTATAAATTCACATATATGCATTTCTGGAATAAGTGGAATTAGTCTATAATGATGGCAATAAAATCAGCAATTGTTTCCTGAAGGTAGAGATTTACTGGAAAGAAGCACAGGGGAACTTCCCGGCATGATGGGAATATTCTACACCTAGACACAGATGTGGATTGCATAGACTCACACATTTGTCAAAACTCCTTGAAATGTGCACTTAAATCTCTGCATTTTACTATTTGTTCACTGTACCTGTCACAGCAAAATTTGTTCCAGAGAAATTTAAACAGGACGGGTTTATTCAAGACTACTGCCACAGGGGAGCAAAACTAGACCTAAGTCTGAAATCAACTTTGCTGAAACTGAAGGCAAAGGTGGTATTTTTAAGAGCAGAGGTGAGGAGGATATCATAAACTATCTGTGTAAACTTGTGTCTTCATGACAGAAGGTAGTTTTACAGATTGGAGCAAGGCTCCCACAGAAATTGCTAGAAGTTAGGATCCACAGAAACTGGAGGATAGAACTATCTTTCTTGATGATTACATTTCAAAGAGATGGCTCCCAGTTCTTTGAGAAAGAAAGTCCTGGATAAGAGGTGTTTAAAAAGATTTACATCTCAAAGGGGCAGTGAAAGGATTTACCATTAAAAGCTTTCTAAAGTAAATGCTCTAAAACAAGGGAGGTCAGCGAGCCTAGCTAGAAGCCAAATGGTTTGTCTTGGTCATGCCTCAGGAAAGAGACATTCATTCACAA
>VBSM01002217.1:47263962-47336433 GCA_008086735.1 Cheirogaleus medius
GGAAGGGGAGAGGGGTGGGTTTTATAGGAGGTTTGGATGGAAGTTTGGGGAGGGCTAATTCTTTAAGCCTAATACAGTGGTAAACAAAACAAATGAGTTCCTAGCTCTCATAGAACTAACGTTCAAGTAGAAAGAAAGATGGACCATAAATAAAATACCTATAAAATTCTAATATCAGTAAGTGATATTAAATTAATGCAAGGAAATAGAGACATACTGGACAGTGACAAAGCCGGGAGCAGGTAACCATAGGGAAATCTTTCCAGAGAAAATAAAATTTGAGCTGATGCTTGAATGAAAAGTGTAAATTCAGGGCATTTATGCAAAGGAGAAATATACCAACACCCTGAGGGAAGAAGTTTGGCATTTTATGGAATTTTGGCATTTTATATCCAGTCATAGTTGTGTGTTCTCAGTTCTTGATGTGCTCTTGGCCCAAGAATGACCAGACACACCAAAAGCAAGACAAGTGTGAAATGAAGTTTATTGAGGAAGGGTAAGATAGGTTTACAAAGCAAGAGCGAGATACATTCACCACAGATGACAAACCACCCCCCACCCCCAGCTGTAACAAAAGGGCTCTGGTAAAAGTCTGGGGTCTTGTTTTACAGTGTCTGTGTTGGGCAATCATTGTGGTTCAGACATCCACACTGAATGGCTTTGACTGACAGTTAACATGATAATTAGCCTTAGGGTACTCTAGGTCACTTTCTAGATCCTATTGTTCCTGGGCTGCCAGCCTAGGGAATTCCTTGCATTCTTTGGCAGATTAGTAGGGGTTCCTCCTTTCCCCCAGGTGTGGCTTCCTCCTTCCCCCAGCTGTGGCAGTTGCTTGGAGCAGGATTAAGCAGAGCAGCAACAAGAGAAGTGCCTACCTTTGTCTGTAGGAGAGCCGGAATCCCTCACTATCTACCTAACAGAAAGAATACTAGTTCGTTTAAAAGCCAGTGAACAAGGCAATGAGGTACAAATGAGGTACAAATGAGATCAGGAAAGTGGCAGTGGCTGGAACATATTAGTACATATATTGTACACATGTATTGTATATGTAGCTAAGTTCCAAATAATATCACTTTGGCTGCCCTTTAGAGAATAGGCTTTAAAAGGTCAAGAATAAAAACAGGAAGTCATTTAAGGAGAGACAAATACAGTAATTAAAGCAAATAATGATAGGGTAGGTAGAAAAATTATTAGATAAAGTAACAAAATATATGGTGTAAACAGCTCCATGAACCCCTATATGTTTATTATAATCCTCTGCCTTAATTAACTACTTGACCCTTTGAGTTGTTTCCCAGAAGTGATGAACTCAAATTCTTGGTTTCAAGCAATCCTCCCACCTTGGCCTCCCAAAGTGCTGGTATTATAGGCATGCGCCACCACACCTAGCCTGAAATGATGGATTTTCTGTGAGACAAAGGAGTTGAGATTCTGAAGGCCCCAGGGCAGACTTCCTGATGCCAGTACTCACCATCCACCTCCACCTGCCCAAGATTTATGGTCCCTTAAAAAGCCCATGGTCTCCACTAGTTGGGGAGATAGATTTGAGGCAGCTTCTGTTCTCCCTGCAAGATGTCTGTCGCATAAAAAATTCCTTTCTTCCTCTTCACTCCTCATTGTCTCAATAATTGGATCTTTGTGCAATGAGCAACTGGACCTAGACTGAAACCCTCTTGTGGTTTTGATAACAATGGAAGAAGGCATGCTGGCAGCATGAAAGTGGCAGAGAAGAAAGAAGAATCAAAAATAATTGCTTGTTTTTTGGTCTGAGGAAGTGTTGGACAAAGGTATCATGAACTGAAAAGTTGGTGTGGAATTGAAGAAATGTAGATTTGGAGAGGGAGAAGGTAGGATAACAAGAATTCTTCTGGGGGCATGTTAAAGGTTGATATGCCCATTAAACACCCCCGTTGATGTGCTGAATAGGAATTAGACAAAGTTGGAACTCAGCAGAAATGTGATTAGAGGCCACAGTCAATGTAGCTCAACTTGTCGGATTGACACCTGACAACAAGGAAGTATTCATGAATGGTCTTTGTATCTCTGTATTATTCATTCCATAAAATGAAATATAGGATTAGATATTTTATGACTTTTTCTTCCATCATTAACACTATCAAGAGTTAGGTGTGTGCAGGTATATGTGAGTGTTGGGGAAGACAGGGAGACTGAGTTTTTAATGAGGATATAAAGATATATTTTTTCAAAGTAAGTATATTGCAGTGCAATGCTCTGAACCTTATTTAGAGAATATCTTTACACATAACAAACTTACTCAAATGTCATATCCACAAAATGAAAGGATCCATTGAACACTCTTCCCAAACATCAAGTAATTAGAAATATTTGTTATTTTTTACCTATGAATATGAGACAGATAAAAGTGATGGAATTACTCTCGTGTTCTGTTATTTTCAAACATATGGGTGAGACTCAAGATCCATTTCTGTGAGGTATATATTATTGGAATAAATCCTAAATTACTTTTTTTTTTTTTTTTGTGACAGAGTCTCATTCTGTCACCCTGGGTAGAGTGCAGTGACATCATCATAGCGCACTATAACCTCACACTCCTGGGCTCAAGGGATCTTCCTGCCTCAGTCTCCCTAGTAGCTGGGACTACAGGTGCACACCACCACACCATGCCTAGCTAATTTTTCCTATTTTTGGTAGAGATGGGGTCTCACTTTTGCTCAGGCTGGTCTTGAACACCTGACCTCAAGCAGTCCTCCCGTCTCTGCCTCCCAGAGTGCTAGGATTACAGGTGTAAGCCACGGTGCCCAGCCCCTAAATTACTTTTAACCCTGTTTCAAAGACAGCCTACAACTTTACATGTGCTTTGTAAGTCAATCTTAACCAAGCATCCTGACAATGTGTCTAAATAACATTATGAGAAATTCTGATAAAAAGCTTAAGGGTGACTTTTCGTTTGATTGTGAACAGTATTTTATATTGTGTAATGGTTGAATAAAATATAAACCTATTTTACACTATAACTAGAATATCTTAGTTCTTTTGCTGGTGTGTTCTTTGTAAATAGCTTTCAAAAATGTGTTCCCTAAGGCTGGATACTACGGTTTCTCCATTTTCTAGTGAAAAGAAAACAAAACAGCAGGGGCTGCAAAATTCTGTATCCCTTCTTCTTGTCTAGCTTCAGTGTGCTGGAACTTTTGAAATTTTCATTAGAGCAATGATTTTTTTTTTTTTTTGGTCAATATAGTCAAATATCTATTAACATTTCTATTCAAAAATGCTTACAACCCTGGTTTATAAATTTTGGCCCTACACATGTTGTGGCATGTGCCTAGTAAGAGACTCTCCTAGTTTCCTTCAGAAGCTTGCATCTGGCTATGAACTTTTTAATGCTAAATATTGTAAATAAGCTGTAATTATGTGTTACGCACAATTCATTATACATCTTCATTTTGAAACATTAAGACAACGATGTGCTTTCTCAAAGGAACTTGCCATCTGCATTTTGCATTTCAAGTTGGGAACAGTGAATGTAAAAGGTAATGTGATGATAATGAAAATGAGAGTTGTTATTGACCTAATAAATTACCCAAATTATTCTATGCCATTATAGCATTACTGCTAGCATATAGCAAGAACTCGTCAGACTAGGAAAGAGATGGGTGGAAGCAACCTGGGAACAGAGATAGCCATAAAACACGGACTCACACCTCTGTTTTCTTTTTGCACCCTTTTCTTTTTCCCTTTGGCTCTCCCTCCCTTTCTGTGATTTCTTTGCATCCCTTTTTCCCCCAAGCAGAAAACTATATGTGTAATTAGGAATTGAGGGGGGCAATGATTAATTGGTTTATTTTTTCACCCTTATTTGAAAGTCCAGGGTCGTTGTGGGCGGTGATTTTATAGCCATGGTTTTTGCTCTTCAAGTGTTTATCATTTTGCTGCAACCAAAATACCGTATATGGAAACAACATCCTGGATCCATAAACATTTTGTTTATGGAAACAAAATCCTCAAAGTTTCAGTGGGAAGAAACATCACCTTTGCATTATGACTTCTTCTTGTCAGTCCCTTTGTTAATAAATGGGCAGCATGTAGCTCTGCTTTAGAATCTCTTTAGAAAATAGGGTTTGCAAACTCTGGATTTTACTATTGGCATAAATTACAAAATAATTGAGAAGTAATGTTCAGTTTTCTCCCAAACTTTCAGTTTTTCTGCCCATGAAGGCATCAACTATGTCATTTTATTATTTTACAAATTTACTGATAATTTGATTAATAAGTTTTCAGGACATTAAGCCTCCCAGCATAGAAGCTTGAGAACAGTTGTATTTTTTAGCCTTGTTTCTATGTGTTATTAGAAAAGAATTTTTCAGAATTTACAATCTTTCACATTGTGCAATGGAAGTAGATCTGTTTCCTACACTTTCCTGGAACATAATGTTAGAACAGTTTTGCTGCAGATAAAAGTGGTGGGAGCAAGTAGTAGTGAGGCCATTTCTCACATTTTAAAACATAATCTTACACTCTTAATCTTCAGCTTCCAGCTCTCTCTTATCTTGCCAACCAGTCTACTTTATTGTTTTTGAGGTAGGAAAGCCAGCTTTGTATAATTACACATCCTTATTTTGTCATCTAAGAATTACTTACTGACTCACCTCTGTGGATATTCCAAGCCAAGCTTTTTGAACTCAGAAAGCTCCTTTTTTTCTCCTTCAAAAATGTGTATGATTTAAAAATTTAAAAAAATATTTAGAAATGGTATCTTGCTATGTGTCATAAGAAATGCACTTAGATTGTTAGCTGAGTTTTTTTATTTTCATTGGATCATATCTCCTTTTCCCTGGGGCAAATAGGTACTTCCTGAAGTTAAAAAAAAAAAATAAAAAAAGACCTTAAATTCAGTGGGTGGTGGTTTGTGAGTCAATGATTAAAATCCAAGAAGGAATGGCTTATAAACTCTGCATTATACTTTGCCTTATTAACACTGTCGTAGCCCAGAGAGCTAATGGAATCATCCTTCATCAGGATCTCTTTACTACACATCCCGAAAGGCCAAGAATTCTACAAGTTAGGTAGCATGATCTCTAAGAAGTTTGGTAGCAAATAATTGCTTAACTTCCAACTGATTTCCTGTATATATTATACCTACAAGTAACAGTAGTTTTGAAACAAAATTATATTATTTTTATTACAAATAATCCATTAAGAAAAATAAAGATTATAAGCCCTTTTTATAGTATGTCTTAACTAGGCAATGATTTATTGATTTGTAAAATAAAATTACATTATAGTAATGAATATAGCATTTAAAATATAATAACATGTAAAAATATGTATATAATGCCTGTGAAGATTCATTCTTCTGAGCTTGGGGCATAATTTCCAGGTGAGACTTATCCACCAAGCAATAGATTATAAAGAATAATTTCTACAAAGTAATAGATTAGAATAATTTCACATTTTTACATATATAAGAATTCTATTTTTACAATCCCTTAGAGTGAGTAACTGAGCATTCTTTAAGTTCACATGCTTGATAGCGTTGAAACCTTAAATTTAGCTGAAAAAAAATTGGGGTTGTGAAAGATCAAATATAGTAGGCCTCCAACTTATATTCATCTCTTAATTGAACATTAATGGGGGATGTAAACCCATTTATAGATCTATGCCTTATTAACTCTTTTTTTTTTCACAATATATACATGAAAGGTAACTAATTTGAGTTCCATTTTACCACTCTTTCTATCTGGTGGACATAATAATGATTAACCAAATTATTAAGAGATTGTCAATGGATGAATGCTAGCAAAGAAAGTAACAGTACATATGCAGAATGACAAGGAATTTAATCATTGAGAAAAAGACCCAGGTGATGTGATTTATGACTGTTTACTCTTTTTGATAGAAATGTATCTAGCTGTGACCTAATAGAGATAAATACAGAATTAATCATGATTCTGTTCTTCTACAAAGATCTAGGTATTTTGCCATGGCAGAACAACCTGGGAGATCAATGATTTTTCTGTCTTCAAATTCTATTCATTCTACCTCTATAGTTTTTATTTTTCCCCTTTATAATTTCACTACTATAGATTTCATTTTTTTGTCTTTCATGAACATCTTTATTGCATTGACTTTCTATTTAGACACTCTTCCTTTATGTTCTTTCCATTTCCATCTCTTCTTTTACTACTATCATCATAATTTTTCTAAATGACAATCCTGATGTGATGATTTTCTTCTTGAAAAAAGAAAAGAAAGACAAGACAAGGAAAAGATTTCATCTTTCCCATTAACTGTTGATTAAATTCTCAGCTTCTTAGTAAAGACATTTAAGAACTCTTTGCAATATCCACTTCAGATGCCTACTTTTCTATAAAGACTTCTGCAGTTCTCATTTGTTACAATCAATTGCAAAGTTTATTCCTTATCAGCATTTTGGTTCAGTTTGTACTTTACTTTTGTCAGATATCCTAAGACTCTTTGTATTAGAGCCACTTCAGTTATTATATATCCTATCCATTAAATACAAGCTATTTAGGGACAGATGCCTCTGTAACTGCCAAATTACATGTTTGGCACTAAAAATTTGATTGAATTACAATTAATTTAAATAAGGTAATAGGTATATATATAGAGTGTGAACCTTCACTACATAACCTACATTATTTCCCCAAATTGGATTGCTTTATCAATCATAAATGCTCATGTTTTATTTATATAACTGCCTAAAAAATCTCTTTTTGTGTCACTTATGGTGAGACTGATTTCCAAAGTAATGTTGTAATTGATTGCATGAATAAAAATTATCTACTGAAATTATAGAATTTAATTTCTGTATCTAGTTTTTGCTTGAAGCTCTGACTCAGGTGGAGGAAAGGCAATATATGTCACCTAAACATTTTCATCCCCATAATATGCTGAAATAAAAAATAATTAAATAAATAAAATTTAAAAAATAAAATCCTACACACCATTTTTTAATATCTAACAATCCATTTCAAGCATTGAGTACCCAACAGGTACCAGACATTGTATTATATTATACATGTAAAACAAAATAGTGTATATAATAATTATAATAATATAATATAAAATAATATATTCTGCTTTATATATAATACATATATTATAATATGTAATTTATAACATATGACACATAATATATATGTATAAATAATATGTTTAAATTATCCCAACAATCTCATAAGGTAGATATTTTTCCTGTGTCATAGACAGTGAAGCTAAAGAGAGAATAAATAACTGTCCCAAGATTATGCAGGTGGAATTTAACCTCCATTTTACTGGCTCCAAATCTATGTTTTCTACATTATACATACACTTTCTTTTTATTATTTTCTGCTACTACTTCTGCTCTCCTCATTCCTTTGACACACACACACATCATGTTGATGTTCAGTTCTTTACCTTTCACATTCTATCATCACTACTTGGAATCTCATTTCTATTGGCTAAGTCATTGATTAAGATCCGTCTTCTACAAGAACAATTTCTTATACTTTTAGCTCATACAATGATGAAAATGATGGCTACTACCACAGCACACTATTTGTTGAGTGCTTACTATGTACTAAGTATTTTATATCCACTATGTCAATTCTTTGTTAGTACTTTGTGGATTTATAAATATCTCTGTTAACAGATGAGAATACTGAGGCTCAGAGAGTTTTTATAAGTACTCAAGGTCACCAACAGTCTATTTCTTGTCTGTCTGACTACAAAACTTATGTGCTAACTACTATTTTTTAATCTCTCCTTTAAACTTTGATTTTTATCTAATTATTTTGTGTAGTTTTAGCTTGGTTTTCTGAAATGAATTGCAAATTTGTTTTGAAGATCAGCTGCCCTGGGCAAGTAAGAAAGTAGGTATCGCATATTTTAAAAAAATACCAGTTAAAAATTCCTACTTTATATTATACAATATTATCCAAATGTAGATAATTAAAAGTTGTAGTTGACAATTTAGATTTTTTAAAATAAGAATATGTACTTCTAGGGCTTAATAACATAGAGGTCTAACAAATTAATGTCCAATTGATTAATTATTTGGCAAAAGACTAAGGCAACAAAAACCATGACACCATGAAAGAGATTTTTCTCTTTAAGACTATAACTAACTGATGTTTCCACCTGCTTATAAGGGTCACTCTTGTCAGAAGTGACGTTCCTTCTATATTACATCAAATAAATACATCTTTTTTTGTTCAGTCAGATCTTCAATAGAAGAAGTAGAGATGTATTTGTAAGAGATCACAATGTGTCAGCATTAAAGAATCCAGTTTACCTGGTTTCCAATCTAAGGGTGATTTATCAGTACAAAACATATTTTCAGCATCTCCATACACTAATTAGGGTACTATGAAAAACCTACTTCAGTATCTGTAAATAGGGTAGGCTATGATAACAACAATTAAACTCTAAAATGTCAGTGGCTTAACAAACACAGATCCATTTCTTGCTCATGGTACATTTAATGCAAATTGAACAGCTCTCCTAAATGTTTCTCCTACAAATGGTAGCTCATGAACTCAAGCCTCTCTCCTCTGTAGCTTTGCTACTTAGCACACAAGGTCACAAAAGTCACTGCAACAGGGAAAGAGAGCTGTAATATGCCATGGAATATTCTGGACAGCCAAACTGGAAAGTGGCTTACAGTAGTTCCTTTTACATACTTTTGTTTGTGGCAAAGTGGTGTGACTCCCAACGAGTTCTATTTGGTGAGCACTGTCTATGACATTTAATATTTCTTATTGTTTCTATAATAAAGCATTGTAAAATTAGGGGGTTAAGTAATACACATTTATAATTCGAATGGTCAAAATTCTGAAATGGGTCTCAATAGACTGAAACGAAGGTATCAGTGGGACTGCATTTCTTTTGGATACTCTATGAGAGAATCCATATCCTTCCCGTTTTCAGGTTATAGAGGCTGCCCACATTCTTTGGCTTTTCCATCAAAATTGGACCAAGTCCCTCTTATGCTACCATCTCTCTACTGCCTCCAACTTCTACTTTTGTAGCTCCTGTAAGAGTTTATTAATAACCTCAATTCCATCTTCCATATAAACTAACATATTCACAGGTCCTGTGGATTAAGCTGTGAACATCTTTAGGGGGCAATTTTTCTGCTTCCCATGTGTATTATCTCTTTACCTTAAATGTATATGGTGTAAATATCCCAGTTAAATGGCAGAGGTTATCATGTTGGATTAAAAGAGCAAGATCAAAATATACCATCTATAAAAAATATACTTTAAATATAAAACTATATAAAGCTTAAAAGAATAAAAAATGATAGATCATGCAAATACTAATTAAAAAACAGCTGGAGGACTGTATTAATATCAGACAAAGCATACTTCTAAATAGGTTATTAAAAGAGATAAAGAAGAATTTCTAAATGATGAAGGATCTATTTGAAGAAGACATAAAAATATCAAATATGTATGAACTAATAACATAGCTTTGAAGTAAATAAAAGCTGATAGAACTAAAATGAGAAATGGGCAAATCTACATATATATATTGTACTCCTTTGCAGTAATTGCTAGGATAAAAAAAGCAGAATCTCTAAGGTTACAGATGACTTGAACAATAGTATCAACCAAATAGTTCAAATTGACATTTATAAAAACTCTATTCAAAACAGCAGAATACACATTCTTTTGAAGTGCTCATGGAGTGTTCAAAAAGATAGACCAGACTTTGTGCCATAAAATGAGCCTTCCAAAATGTTAAAAACTGAAATCAAGCAAAGTGTATTCTATGAATATAATGGAATTCAACTATAAATCAAAAACAGAAAGAGATCTGGAAAATCCCCAAATGTTTTTCAAGGTCACAAACGTAAATCACCAGGGAAACTCTTTACCCCAAATAAATGAAAACACATATCCACACAAAGATCTGTATCCAAGTATTCATAGCATTTATAGCAGGGAGAGAAAAAATTTTATTATTAACTAGATGTTATGCATTTTTCTCTATTCTCTGATACAGAATAATATTCTTTTCATATTCTTATTTGAAAAGAATATTCGTTTCAAAGAACCAAGAAGAAGATATTATTTTCCTTGGAAATTTCCCTCAACTATAACTATACAATTTAATCTATTTTTTTAAATGTGTTTGCTTACAGATGGAGTTTTATCTGTTCTTTTGTGTTTATTTTTTGACCTGTTACTTAGTTTATAGATGTCAGCATAATAGACCTGTAGTTCCAGCAACTTCTGGCTCAAATTGCCCATGGCAAGTTGAAAGCCATTCTTGTCCCCATCAGATGATTTCTGATATCTCTTCAGGGCCTTTATCATGTTTGCTAAGAAAGCAAAATTATTGGGTTTTTTTTAGATAGTATGTGAAAACTGAAGGTGCTTTGGAGGGTATTTTTAGATTTCATGGAACCACTGGAGAAATGCATATGGGGGTGTGGACTTAAAATCCCTCAGTTGTAATATAAGAACTGAGCTTCCTTCACTTTTGTTTTTAGTTGTCATGTGTTCACTAAGGGCTATTTTTAAGCTGCCTTAGACATTTTATTCTTTAGAAAAGTTATAATTTCCTTGTTATTTCAATGAGATTGCAGTACCATTTAGAATCTAATAGTGGTTTTATTTCATGCTTTCTTTTTGTGGAAACCTGTGAAGTCTTTTTACCCTCTCAATTAGTCTTTTACACATAGACTGATGAAACCCCACATGAAAAGACTACAGTTTCAGTGATGAAGGTACAAAGATTTCAAAGTCCTTTATAATTTAAAATACATATACTTGCACACAACCACATACATCATCATCACCAGCATCATCACAAACAACAACCAAAAACCTCAGGTCTTACAAGCTGTTGAAATGGAATTGTTTATTCAATATTTGCTATTTGTTTTTATGAAGATATCATAAGCACTGTTTTTTCCTTTTCTTGATGTTTTATGAGTTTCTTTAGAATAAATAACACATTTTAAACTTTTTCCAAATGTTCACAAATTGTTGTCAATTTATGAAATAAACAAACTGGGAAAGTGATCTTTTTTTTCAGGTGAACTTTATATCTGATTTTGTGTGGATTTCTGAAAACAAGTAGTCAACAAAAGGGACACCTTATTGCATTCACAAATGTAACAGTGTTTATGTTCTCAGCCTGCTTAGCATCTCTATCACATGCTCTATGAGGCCCATAGGGCCACAAGCTGGATAAGGCAAACACACACACACACACACACACACACAAGCATAATTTTTTTCTTCTCATTAGTGCATGTGATCCCTTAACCAGGTATCCTTTATAATATCCCTATTGCAATATCCTTATCCTATCGTATCCCTTATGATACATCTATAACCCACAATTCCCTAATTAGAAATACATCCCCAAATATTAGAATTTCTGGGAATGGTAATATAGAGAGGTATAAAAGACTGCTAGCAGTCTTTTCCAGAGGGCAGAATTTGGTTGGAGGAGACCTAAAAATTCTAAGAATATTTGGAAAAGTCTAATCTGGAGTGGGAAAGAACAGTAAAATAGAGTTTCAAGGAAACTGAAAAAAACTTTATTATCAAATTTGGTCAAGATGAAGTGTTTAAATACCACATTGCATAAAATGTATTCAGAAGTGAAGCAACTTTCTTCTTTCTTCCTCCTCCTCTTCCTCTTCCTCTTCTTCCTATTTATATTTTAGGCAGAAGGATCATGTTGTCTGGAGGTATAAGGATGGAAGTAGAGTAGCAGATCTCTCTCTATTCATTTCAAATGCAAGTTATGATGGTTTTTAGAGAAATACATGTCTGTGAGAAAATCTATAACATTAATAATAATTTTAGTTATCACTTATTGAACATCTACCATTCTACATTTTTTATATTGATGAACCAAATTTAATAGCTCAACAATCCTGCCCATTAAATACTGGTATATCAATTTTGCAGTTAAGGAAACTGAGGCTCAGAGACATTGTGTAATGAATTGAAACCACATAACTAGTGCAGGATGCGAATTCAGGGACCTTTGTCTCTAAACCCAAACTTTTTCCACTTTAGTATTTTCATTACATTTTCCCAATAAGTAGAAGGCAGAGTTATATTTTCTGTACCAAAGGTACATATTTTACCAGGGAGTTAGGTGTTGGTATTTTCATTCTATCAGTATCTTGGGATTAGTGTTGACAAGTGACACTAGAAATCTTTCCCCATTCATAGGAGTCCATATACTTTAATATTCAGGATCAAATTTTAGCATTTTCTTTTATTATGCTTGAATGTCAATGGGCTGTATAATGCAGATAGAGGGAAATGAGGATAGCAAAGCATTACATACAAGAACTTTAGATTTTTAAAAGAATGAGAAAATGTTTCACTTGAGAGACTACACTTTTCTGGTTAGAACAGGTGGTGTGTGAAACTTACTAAAGTGATGAATAATGAGTCCTTTTTTCATCTGTCTGTATTAAAATAACTAACTTAACTGAGATTAATATTATCAATTTTGTTTGACTGGCTTTATACTTTAAAGTAGAAATAATTGCACCTTTGGTAACATATATTACTATCATGTTTCTCTTTAATTACCTTGGGTTATAAAGAAAGCACTACATGAAGAAGAGGGATAGGAAAAGGAAAACGGAGACAAGGATGCTGAAAAGCAAAAAGCACCAGCTACAACTGTCTCAGTTAATAGAATTGTATTTTTCCCATTTTTTAGGTTTAAGGACCAGGTAGGAGATGCTGACTCTTGGACCATATTTGAGTTTTGCATATTTGTAAGAATTGATACTATTTCTTATAGAGGGAAGAAATCTGGGCTTGAACAGTCTGGGAGGGAGTGAGTGACAGCCAAGTTGTGAGTCACCTGAAGTCCTAGCTCCAGACACTACCTTGGCCTGTTGCTGCTAATCTCTTTACTGCATTGTACAAACAGAAAACAAGAAAGGGAAATGAAAGCCTGCCTCAGTTTGGCCTGAATATCTAAAAAGGAGTGACAGATCACTGATTGTTTTTTCTATTTTGTCTAAGTATGAAGGAAAATTTGTATTTGCAGCAGTGAATGGAATAAAAACAGAATAGGAGCTCTACTTCCAGTTTTAGTTCAAACATGTAAAAAACTTAGCATTTGCCACTCTCATCCTTACACGAAATAGTTGAACACTTAAAACCAATGACTTTCCTTGGACCCATCAGAGGACAGATATTGCAGGGCAAACTGCCACCCCCAAATCTAGAGGGAAAGGCAAATTCGGAGAGTCACAGGAGGGAACTGCTTTCCTAGAGCAGAAGCCCCTGGAGCTATAATCTGGTAGGAACACTTAAGAGGTAGTTTTGAGGAACTTCTGGATCCTGAAAATGGAGTAGCCTGAATGTGAGAAATTCCCAGGGTTCCTGTCCTAGGGAGTGTTACCTCAAGGGACCCTACCCTGTTACCATGGTGAAGAAGTGAGTGAAAAAGATTTCATCCTATCTCTGGCAAGGAGAGAGAAAAATTAATCATTGTAAAATATGCCCCCAATATTCTCCATAACAAAGGTCTACTGTCCAGGAGAAAGACTTACCAGAGCCTTATCTAACCTTAGAAATGACATCCTTCCCATGCTAATACCCTCTAGTATTCTTATCTTACCTAAATGGCACATGGGAGGGAAAGCTATATCACTGGAAAAAACCTCAGTTCTATTAAGTGATACAGCAAGTCTGACTTTAATAAAACAAAATTATGTTATATTAAAAGGCAAAAAAAAATACAGCCTTTAAAAACAAAGAAAACATCAGAACTAGACAGAGGAATAATACAGATGTTGGAATTATCAGACAGGGGATTTAAAAAATGACTTATATGTTAAGAACTCTAATAGCAAAAGTAGTCACTATGCAATAAACAGACAGTTAATGTAAGCAGAGAGACACATACTGAAAGAGAGAGAGGGTTGTATACCCTCGGAAGATGTAGGATGCACTCCCACTCAACATTTGGTTCAGATGTTGAGACTGATGATTCTGCACACACACCAAGAGAGTAGGAAGAGATTTACTGCTTACATGCTTCAAGTCTTTGGGGCCAGCAGGGCCAGCCTCCCATCTAGGTCCATAATGGCTTGAGAGAATGAGAAAAAGAGACTGCCACCAGGTTTTGGTTGTGGTTAGGAGGTGGCATTGGGATGAAAGTTCCCAAGGTGAGAGTTTCTGTGTGGAGGCAGAGGCTTGTGTGTTTTGAATCTCCTGCAAAGACCAAAGAAGAGAGCACCCAGTCTTTCTTATCAGCTTGCTCAGATGTGGGACAGAAGGCATAGAGAGAGGAGTGAGGCTTGAGAAGCTATCAGAAGTCAAACAGGAAAATTGGAGTCAGAATTCTTATTACAAGGAGTCTAAAAGAAATGTTAAAAATCAGAAACATTGTATCAAATTAAGAATGACTTTGTTGAGCTAATTGGTAGACTGGACATCACCAAGGAAAGAATCAATGAGCCTGAAGATATATCAATAGAAACTTCCCAAGCTGAAATGTAAAGAGGAGAATGAAACTGAACATTCAAGAACTATGGGATAATTTCAAAAAGGCAGATGTAAATCTAATTGGAATACCAGGAAAAGAAGAGAGGTAGAAGAAGAAGAAATTAGTGGAAATAATAATGGCCAAGGACATTTAAAATTAATGGCATACATCACACCATAGATCCAGGAAGCTCAGAGAATACCAAGCAGAATAAATACTAAAAAAATTAGACATGGGGATAACATATATATTTTAACTTCTGAAAACTAAAATAATAAGAAAATCTTGAAAGAAGCCAGAGATAGAAAATAATCACCTTATCTCTACAGGAACAAGGAATTAAAATAATAATTATAGCAGGTTTCTCGTCAGAAACCACTCGAGTAAGAAGAAAAGTAAGAGAAGTATTTAAAATAATAATAATAATAATAAAACACTAACCAAGAAATTCTGTATCCAGGAAATTCTGTATCCATCTCACTCTTGCTCAAGCTGGACTCGAATTCCCAAGCTCTAGCTAGCTTCCCACCTCAGCCTCCCAAAAAGTTTTATAATATTAATATATTTTCATTCTGTTTTCTGGTCAGCTATATATCCTGATATAGCTATCTATATAGATACAGACACATAGATCTATATCATATCTATATATTTATTGATATACATATATATTCTCATATATATTTCTCTTAACTTTATTCTTTTTAAATTTTTTAAATTGTTTTTTTGTCACTGCCATATATGTGAGACATAAATCCATGTTAGTTTAATTTCAAGGTAGCTGTTTCTTAAGATAAAGATGAGATAAGGATTATTAATAAAATTTTGAAAACTATAGAACTTTTAAAAGGTAAGACATTACTGTTTCTTATGTACACATGGATGATAAAAGTATAATAAAAGACTTGTGTGAGTTTTTCATAGCTGAAAAGGACATTAGATGCCATTCTATTCTAGATTACTTTATTTTATATAAAAGGATATTGAGGGCTAGAAATGTGAATAGAAGTCAGGTCTAGACCCAGTATCTCTAGTTTATTTTTCCCACTTATTGCTTTTGTCCACCTTACACCTGTAAATTTTTATTGCCAAAAATTAAAAATAAGATGGAGAAGAGCAAGGGGCTTATTTCACAGAAGTCTGAGACTGAGAAATTCACTCTGATCTGTTCTTGTTGGACAGCCACCATTAGATGAAGTTGAAATAAGCAAATAAAAAACAGCATTTCTTTTGTGGCACCATTTATTCCAAATATTTAAATAAAAGGCAAATTCAAGGGGGAAAGTTAGAAATATGGGGAATTTTTGGAAACATTTTGATGAGTAAACAGTTCTTCTGGCTGACACCCAAAATGCTCCTCACATTACTCTGCACTAGTGATTATTTGATAATTGAGTAACAAAATTTTCAGCCATTAAGTAATATCAGCATGTACTGCTTATCAAACAAGGTTATTGCTCTATGTTAAAGTCAAGAATCTTTAGTTGTTTTTTAAGGTGTTTGGACTATAAAAGGAAGTTTTAGACAATATGTTTTAGGTTATTTCTTCAAGTATTCTCTCCTATTTTTGTTCCCCAGAGTTTGTTTCCAGAAGTAAGTTATATTGTAAGCGATAATGTAAAAGCATAGTGAAAGTATTTGCAAAATGCTTCATATTAGATTCTTTACTTTCATGAGCACTGCCATGTAATTCCCTTAAGTTAGGTGGTTTGCAAATTTTGGATACTTCTCTTAACTTTTTAAAGTTACTTAGTTGAACTATGCCCATCTCTGTTTGGCATGGGCAAATTCCTTTTTTCCTGGTCATACAGCTGAGGAAGCTTCTGATATTTTATCCTAATTTAAAACCTATGCAGTATACACTGTGACTGTTGTCCAACTTGACAGCTTTCTAAATGCAGGGTAGATAGTAACACACATCCTGAGAAATGTAGGCAAAGGAAAAGTTTTAACAATTGGCTCCTCATCCATTCCTCAAGTTTCAGACTATGTTCTCCCAGTGAGCAATCCTATCCAAATGGCACTTTGTTAGGAAATCTATCCATTCTGCAAAATGGATGAATTGAAGTGATTACCTGAATTATGCTTAGAAAACATATTTTAAACCATTGCTTTGTGCTAGCTGGCTCAACAAAGCTGAATGATAACTGTCTGGCTGTTTCTCTCTCTTCACCTGAGGCTGTTCTCAATTTCTTTCCCAGCAAGAGAACTCTAATATGGCACCATTCCTCCAGATGATACTCATTAATCCACTTTTGGGCAAAGACTCTGTCTAGTCATTAAAGACCCTTTAGGACAAAGACTTTGTCTAGTCTTAGGCCATTTGTAGTTCTACAAAAAAATTTCTGTTGATGATAAAGTGAAATTGTCTTTACTAAATGTCTAAATACTGGTAAATTGTCAAATGGCAGAATACTGACTCTAGTTTCACACAGAACATTAGGCAGGATCCAATGTTGCCTAAGTCTTGGCAAAACTCAGCTTGTTCCTCTCATTTACTTAAGAGGCCATGGGTGGTGGTATCAAGCTGACCAGTTGCATGCGTTGTCGTTCACTGTTCACTGCCATCGCTGCATATTCAATGAACTAGTATGGAGGTGACTTCACTTTTTAAATCCAGATCCACAGGATAGGCCAACATCAAATATAACACATTCTTTTTCCCAGAAGGCCAGTCAACTTGGGTGAACAAACACTTAATTCACTAAATAAACTTAGAAGCTAAAAATTATTTCCTGATCAAGAGCAGTAAATGGTTACTGAATCTAATACCTGTGTTTTCTCTGTTATGGAGTAAATATTCACCAAATTCAAATCCCCCAAACATTTGTCAGCCTAGGAACTATCCTCAGTACTTAGGCACAAAATGATAGGGAAGTTGATTGATAAAAAAAATAGAACCTACAGTCCTGACTATTGAGAGAGTTTGAACTAAAGATATGAAATGATAAAATCCTACTGTGCTCTGAGAAGGTTGATAAAAAATTCGCAGGTCTGAAACCTTATAGACACTGCATATTTTAGCACCACCATCCTTTGAATACTTCAGAGGAACCTCTTCTCTGAACTCAATACCTTTGAAATGATTCCTTTAACTGAGACCAGTTAAACCTACCACAATCTTTAATGCCCAAAATAGCTACTGAAATGTCTGGCACTGTAGGGAACTGGGGCACCAAATAGATTATATGTAACTTATGGAAAAGAAAATAAATAATACTTTAAATTTAAATGGAAATTATTTGAATCGATAATAAATTTGGGCCAATAAAGAAAGTAAGGTCTTATTAGCTTCATACAGAAACATTACTAATGTCTTCTTTTGACTAAAGACTATATCCTTTTCTTAAACTTTATAGTCTGATGTTCTTGCTCTTTGTGTCTTAGTAAGAAACAAAAAGAGTTAATAATGTGGTAATATGATATCTTGATCTTGAGCATCTCCCTTATTCCTGAAAAATGAGTAGAAGAATCCAGTATCATCTGAAAATTTATATTATTTTGAAGTTTTAGAAAAAGATGCAGAGACATCTGAATGGGATGATATACAGGTCGGTGAAAAGAGTTCATATTAAATTTTAATAATGATATCAATTCTAAAATAATAGTTCTAACATTATTGCTTCTAGTAACTAATATAACTGTTGCTTCATATATGCCATATGAAAGAAATTATCATTTCCACTTTACAGATTAAGAAAAAGAAACTGAGTCTTTGGCCCAAGGCTACACTAGTAGTTAAGTAGAGGAAGCAGAATTTGAACCTGTACATGTAATGATGCAAATAAATTGCAAATCCTACATTGCAAAATAAGCTCACTGATTTGTACTTTGTCAGTAGACTGCAACATAAGTAAGCCATTCCTGGCAAGTGTTTATATACACAAGCCCCTAATTCTACCACCAATGCCTCCCTAGTGTTGTATTTTGCTGAGAAACTGTCGTTTGCAATCTGAGTCCTTTTGTTCCATTAAAGACGTAAGTGGCTTTCTCTAAGCATTCCTTGTGCTAGTGTTCTCCAATTGCTGCCTATTAAATGTGAAAAATCTGATCACACACGATTTTACCCAACATCTCTTTATTATAGTCCCCCATGTATTTCCTATAGTGCTGAAACATTTGACATATTAGATGTTTTGTCAATCAATTTTAACTTTTTACATTTCTGATGTCACCTCTTTTCTACACATCCCTTTGTGGATCCCTTCCAAATTCTATTTTTTGTACCTTTATGTATCAGTTTCCAGTTGGCTCTAGTTCTGGAGAGCCAACATATATCCAGACATGTATTTCCTAGTTTTCTCTAGAGTGGTACGACCTTGATGTGACTTCTGAGCTTTTCCTTTACTGGAATTTTCCAAAAATTTACAATGTCTACATAAACTTACCTACCAGCTATCTTAAAAGCCAATTATGTTGAATTTATACCCACACTACCATCAAGTGAAAGAGGCTGGCTGATTTATTCTTATCAGCTTTTATATCACCAGGTGCTTTGGAGAGATAGGAAGCACTAAAGAAGGTGAAATGCTAAATTCAACACACACTTCAAAACCTACGGATTTTATCAAGAGACATGAGGCTCTCAAGATACATTATGATATGGAGAATCTCTCTGAAGTATTTTTTGGTAAACACTTTTTTGTTTCTGTTATTATCAGGATAAAATGTTATTCTAAGCATCTTTTTCTCCTTGTACTTCTTTTCCAGCTGTTGAGTTTTACTATGAAACAAACTGAACAACAAAAACTAAAAATTTAAATTTAAATTTAAAAAAGAAAGAAAATTAACATATATTAATTGTGTAATTTCTGGAAAGCATCTTAGTTTGTGCCTTAGAGATGCTGCCAAATTTAATATCTATAACAATTTTGTATGCTAAGTTTTATTTTTCTAATTTTATAGACAAGGAAGCTAAAGGGAGAAGCATTTACCCATGTTACACGTATGACTTTCTCCATGGTCACATGGGTAACAAATGTCAGAACCCCCCGTTCCCTATCCATGCCCTTTAAAAAAATAGCTCGATACTATATTTTATAGCTGATCAATTTATTAATTTATCTGTATCCCCTCCTAGAATGCCAGTCCCATGAAGTCTGGAACTTTTTCCACTGTTTATATGAATCAGGGCTATTATTTGAAAAATGACTGAACCTGTAGTTATCATAAAAAGTAATAAATTTATGAAAAGATTGCTCATGGACTCTCCCAAAAGTGAGATCATCTCTTCATAGTGGCTAAGCCACAGGGAACATTGCTGAAGCCTCACTATGAAGATGTTTCAACAAATATCCCACCGCTGTTGCCACCAGAATCAGATGCCACAGTTCATATGCTGATCATATGCTGCCCTTGGAAGTCCAGCTTCATGGCTGTGGGCAGTGACTCAATAACTAAACCATTTTGAAAAGTATCCCTTTTGGCGCTTGCTTCCTCTAGTTGTTTCCTTCTAGACAAAAGTCTTAGGTCAGTGCACCTGATTAGCAAATTCTAAGTCACATACTTGAGCTCTAGATCCAAAACAGCTAGAAAAGCCAATGTCAGACTTCTAACTTGAAAAGAACGCTCTTAACATAGGAAAGCTGCTAAATATGAGAAAGCTCTTCTGAAAATGCTGCATGGTCAAAAAATAACGGCAAATGTCCATTTCATCCTTATATTCCCAGCACCTAAAACAGCACCAGACACATTTTAAGCATTCTGTAATGGTTGCTAAGTGAACGAATGAATGTATCACATTCATGTTTAAGGTAATGTATGTTCTTCCTCTTGCTTGTCACAATATTTTGAGAGGTGAATTCACACAAATTTGTGGATACGTACAGCAACAGTATTTTCTAGGATTTGGGAGATCCAAAGTACTACCAAGGAAATGGAAAAGCAATATTTTCAGAATTCTTGTTGGTGAATGCTTTTTTAGGTGCTGTCTTTTAGACACAGGAAAGTAAGTCCCAGTGCTGGGAATCACTTGAAGTCCAAGTAGGTCCTTGGCTTTGTTCAAGAAAGAATTCAGGAGTGAGCTGACAGTGCAAAGTGAAAGTGAGTTTTATTTAGGAAGTATAGAAAATCTACTTTACAAACAGAATATAGGCTAGTTCTCCCTGCAGAGGAGAACAGCCCTCGTGGTTTCTTTAGACCCTTTATTTAAGCAATAGCTTAACTATTGGCTAAAGAAACAGAGAAATATTCATGTTATTTCTTGGAAAGGGATGGTTTTTCCCTGAGTTAGGGTGACACCCTTCTTCTGACTAAATACGATCAATCTGGAGCTGTCATGGCGTCAGGTACATGATGGGAGTGAGAGGTTTCCTTAGAAAGATTTTATGGTGATGAAATGATAGATTTTATGGAAATGAAGCTGTAAGGTAGGGAAGTGGTCGATTCCTCCACCATCTTGGTTCTAACCAGCTGGGCCCTGTTCTGTTACCGATCCTGTTTTGATCAGGGTCTGAGACTTCCTGACTCAGTTAAGCAATGCCTGCCACTTCCCTGTCTTATTTATGCTGAGTCCAGATGAACTGCTTCCTATGATGGATGAAGTGGTCCCTCATCTGCCAGTCTGGCTCTTTTACAAACTCAGGGGAACCTAGGTCAAAGGTCTTTTTAGTGTAGAAAGATGATTAATGATTTTTGTAATTTATTTCACGTTAATATGCTGAGCAAGTTAATAATTTATTTTCTGAATCCTTTGATGACAGATATGTTTTGATACTTATAATTCTCAGACATTACTGTGTTAATACAGTACATACACCATATATTGTATAGACTCTCAGCTGGATCTAGGGCAGCACCCTATACTCAAACTCACTACTATTTCTTCAGTGAAACATATAATTACGTATCATACTCAGTATAATAATGTAAGATAAAGAATATAAATAGCTTCATATCTGTTTACATCAGGTTTTATTCCCAAATAAGTCATAAAACCCTTTTGGTTTTCAGAAGTATCTGGATTTTGGAATCGTGGGTAAGAGATTATAAACCTATAAATTTATCAAATCTCAATGAATGAAGATATTTGCTTGCTTATTGTCACAATGATCAATTTTCTTTATTCAATGTTCAGTTTGTTTTTAGTGCTCTGATTTTGACATGGACATTAAACATGTTCAATTTTTTTTTTGCCTTTTGATTAAGAATGGTCAGCCTAGAAAAAAATCAATAAATTTATATTTATTTACTACACTTGCTTTCCTCTTCATAAATATAAATTTCATGTCATACTAAAGCTTCTACCTACATTCCACAATTTCCAGATTGACTACTTCTGCTTTACTTCACTAACTCCTTATGTGCCTCATTGACAACATTATTAACACTGCCTTCAAAGCTACTCAGATTCTCCCATAACTGTATTATTTTAAGATAACTTGAATTTGTGGTTTTCTAATACTGACTAAAGTTCCCAGCTGGCACATAATTTAAATGGATTATTTAAAAAATAACATTTCTCAAATAAAGTAAGGTTTAAAGTGGAGGGATGAGCAATAAACTATTCTGTATCGGATTACTGCTCATCAAGACAGAATCAACTTAAACAACAATGTCTAATATTCTGAAAATCTCTTTGCCAGGATATTATTATTTGGCAACAATTGCATACCACATTATAATTATTAATGCAGATTTTTTTCACCATACATGTGTATATACAATTTTAGCCTACTGTGATTAGAAACATTCCTCCATCGTCATTAACCACATTAGATTTTTTTATTTACAGCAGTTTTTGACAAAATATATTGAACAATGTTCCCTCCTATTATCTGATCTCTGCAAAGTATAGCTGTGTTTGAATAGGAAATCAATTTAATTGCAACCATAGACTTGGCATCTAATATTTTTAAACTATAAATAGTACAACAGATATTACAATCTTTCATACAATCTTATGAAAGTTCTAGCTTTTACACTGAGCAAAACTGACTTGGATAAGGCTTCCAAAATAATGTCGAGAGCTTCATGAGATTTTTAGCTTTACTTACATTTTTACTAACATTCACCATTTTTAATGAAAAATTAATAGCTTTGTTCATAAATTCCAGACATTTTATAAATAATATTTTTAGAAGAGAGATGAATTCATCGCTTTATTAAAAAAAAAAACTTTTGCCAAAAATCTTGAAAAACTTACCCCTAGAGTTTAATGCATTTTTTGACAATAGTCATTGGAAAGAAGAGGGAAAGTCAGTAAGGAGAAATTTTCATTGCTTCTACCACTATGCTCTACAATATGCTTGAAGTCAGACTAGCCCCACACAGGCTAACATATTCTACTTCCAATACTACCATTGTCCTGAACATAAATATGTAAAATACATGGAAAGATACAAAGTGTACCACAGGTTTTTGGTATCTTGATTAAAGGAAGTCTTGCTGCACTAATAATTATAATTGTCACTTTGTCCGCCAGGAGTTTTGTACTCCAGCACTGTGTACCATGGAAAAGTTCTGGCAGGCTGGAAAAATGTGCCTTTCTTTTATAAAATGAGAGAAGAGAAATTTGAAAGGAGAAATGGAAATAGAAAACCAACAAGAAGCCTAGACTTTAAGTCTATATTTTAGGAAGGAATAAATTTGGAAAATTGGAATTTGATTAATTCTCTTAAATTTATGCCTATGCTATCCCTTGAAGAGTTTTAATGTAACTCACAGTTTGTGTAATCTTATTTGAAGACCAAGCTCTAGAATGCTATTTATCCTTTTTCTTACTCTATGTCCCCTCACACCAAGGCTGACTTGTAAATGCTCTGATTTGAGAATCCTGGATTTAGACTTTTGGTATTAGTGAAGTTTATTTTTGGACTGCATAGCAGGGCTTGTCATGTATGTGTAATTGAGATGTTCTTTCCCTAGAAAGACTATAATCTTCCAGTCATATGGAGGCATATTCTCTTTAAAATATAAAATAAAATGAAATAGACCAAGACTCCAAATTGTGGGTATAGAAAACCCTGGCTCCCTCTTGGCCTGATCTGTTTTCCACTCTATGTAGTCATTCTCTTATCTCACTTCCAAGACAAATCAAGTCTTGTCATTCTCCTTCTTCCTTCCTCAGACTGCTTCTGGAATTCTACTGTGTTGCTGAGATGTTTTTTCTTTTCATAATTCTCCTGAGTTGTCCCAAGAAACTTAAAATTCCCTGACTTTAATCATAGTGTAATAACTCAACTTTCTTTTTATCTCCACCTTGGTTACGGGGAGGGGGACATGTCACATTTAACACTCAGAAAGGCCCTTCATAAATTTTCTTAAAGGAAAAGAGTTGTCTTCTTAAGAGGAGTTTTACATAAATATATTCTGCTCAATAGCTGAAATGAGGCAGACCCTATTTTCCAGAGTATTTTCCCTTCTTGCTATATTTTGAATAATATGAACCTCATTTAATGTGGATTATTTTAATAAATGTTCTAAGAATTTGACCATTTTTTAAGTAATTAAGCCATGCAAGATGTATTTTCCCCCTTTGATGGATATTGTGATGTCCGGAACACTTGGTTTTGTTTTTCATGGGAATTATACACCAGCTAGTGGGTTTGATTGCACATCCTTTGGTCTCAAAGATATTTTCCCCATTTTCCCCAATTTTAAACAATTCTGTTACAGGACATTAATATTGAAATATAATGTTTGACCTTTTAATTAGCTATGGAATGTAGATAATCTAAGTTCTTTTAAATACTTTTTTTTGTTCTCCTGGGATGTAGTTTCCAAAAGCAGTGCCTTTTAACACTTGCAGCTTGTTTGAATAACTAAAGAGAGAATTCAAAATATACAAATACCTGAGCCCCACCCTCAGAAATTCTGAGTTAATTGGTATTAGATGGGTTCTAAATTCTTCACTTAAAACCAGTTTCTAGGTTACTAACAATTCCTTCCTTCCTCATCCCATCTTTTCAGTCTGTGAGCGTAAATTCTAAAAAGTATATAAAAAATGGTGAGTGAAAAATTCCAATTTGCTTCAAGGAAATGTTAGATGGGGGTATATATTGATGAATTCCAAACTGTAAAATATGTGATATATTGCCTCTGAATAACATTGAAGCATGGCATTTCTGTCACTTCTAACAAAGACCATATCTTAGAAAGGGGAGGAAAAAAACACAAAACACAAAACAGAACTCACTTCTTATCCAAACACAATGTTGCTGAGGGAAAGAAAATTATATGTGCAGTTTTAACAAAATTGCACAGTTACCTAAGACAGTTTTGTCTATTCATGAACAATGCAGTAGAATTACAGCTCTGCCAAAATTCTTTGAAAGCCATGCCTTATTGTTCTACCCCACATCAAACTTTAAAGGTTAAATCCCTTCTCTTTATCCCATTTAATACTGGAAAGACATCAGACTTTTGGGGAGATCATGCCCTGTGTGAGCACTAACACCAGAAGCTAGGCGCCTTCTGCCAGCAATTTGGGAGGACCTCGAGTTAGAATGCCATACAAACTGCTGTGAGCTGGGAGAACATGATCAATGGAAGGCCTTATTTCAGCTGGTTTTTCTCAGTTTCTTGAGGGAAGATTATTGTTTCTAAAAGTATTGTTTATAAAAAAAAGTTTTGGAAATGATAACAGTGGAATTATTGCAGAATTGAGCAAAGGTATTAAAACTGGTTTATAGCAAGGTTTTTGTGATATTTTCTTAAAATAATAATTAGAAATTATTGCATTTCAACTTTAAATGATATCCTATCATACATATCCTAGAATTTGCATCTCTAATACAACTTCTATGAGAAGTATACTTTCTCATATAGTTTTAGTTAATTAATTTTAACTTCTAGGACTAATTCATTCGTTTATATAATGTACATGAACTAATGGATAGGTACATAGGAGTTCATAATAATATTTTCTCTATTTTTTTGGATGCCTTATTTTTATATAATAAAAAGCTGAAAGCAAAATACAATATACAAAATATATATCAATTTTTTAAAAGAAAATTAGAAATGATGGACAATTCCTAGAAACACATTAACAAAAATT
The DNA here is from genome assembly GCA_008086735.1 of Cheirogaleus medius. Taxonomy (NCBI): domain Eukaryota; kingdom Metazoa; phylum Chordata; class Mammalia; order Primates; family Cheirogaleidae; genus Cheirogaleus; species Cheirogaleus medius. Next base: position 47,289,434 of record VBSM01002217.1, read on the forward strand.
GAATCATGGGAGACAGAAAATCTGAGTAGTCTCAAAATTATTAAGAAAATTGAAATAACAATTAAAAATCTTACCATAGGGGAAAATTCCAGTTTCAAATGGTTTTTAGAGGGAGTTCAATATATATAATAACATGAGACAGTATATATGTCAAACATACATAAACTATTAAAAATAACAGGGAAAGAAAAACCTCTCCCAATTTATTTTATAGAATATTTATATCCTTAATGCCCAAACCAGAGTAGAATGAAAAGACTAAGACTGCGCGCTCTCTCTCTCTCTCTCTCTCTCTATCTATATATATATATATATTGTATATGTAAGAATACATGTGAAAATATATGGTAAAAATCCTTAAAAATTAGGAAACAATATATAAAAAAATACATGTTTATTTATAGAAACTATAGATGTCTTAGGTTGTAGTCCAGGATTGTTGTACTCTCTACAGAACGTAAAAATATAAATCACAATAATAATCTCAGTAACACATTAATAGAATTTTATAATTTCCAGTCTTTTCAATGTAAAAGTTGAAACAAACAGTAATTCAAAGAAAATTCCCTAACCTAAAAAAGAATATTGTCAAAAAAACTCCTGCAACAAATATAATCTCAGTGGTGAAATGATGTTATTAAAATCAGGAGAAAGATAATAGTGACTTATTGTTTCTTACTGTTTCTATTCACCAATTAGAGGTACTCACCATCATAATAAGACAAAAAAAAAAAACCCAAAAAACCCAAAAAAACAGAGGAAGAAACAAAGAACATCTAGGTTTGAAAGGAAAATAAAACTGTCATTTTTCAGTCTATATATAGAAGAAGTTAACTTCTATATAAATAAAAATAATTTTAAAAATTATCATTTATGATAGCAACAAATACAAAACAAATTTAATAAATACACTAGAAAATGTATGCAAGAATTGTATATACAAAATTATAAAATGTTGTTTAAGGCAATTAAATAAGACCTAAACCAAGAAAGAGACAAAAATAATTTGTAGAGAAGAAGTCTTTATATAGTAAAGATTTTAGTTCCTTCCATATTGGTATTCTGGTCAAATACCAACCTCCCCTAATAGAATTTTGTTTTACAGTTCTGAAAACTAATTCTCACATATATCTGGAAGATCAAAGGCCAAAATCCAAGATATTCAGTGAAGATGAGTAGCTGAAGAGATTGAGATATAAAATATTGATATTTTATAAATTAATATCAATTAAAATAGTTTGTATGGAATGTCAATAAACATATGGACTATCAATTCAATATGATTTAACATATTTTTTCAGTACTTATTTTTGTTTTAAGGTTTAGTGATACAACAGCAATAAAGCAAACAGAACTCTGTGTCCTCACAGAGCTTAAGATATGTCTGAGGGGAAAGCAAAAATTAGATGAATAAGTAATTAGATGGTGACAATTGCTATGGAGAAAAATTATACAAGAAAGGCAGGTAGAAAGTATATGTATGTTTGTGAAGAGCAGGTAGGGGACAATTTTAGATAGCAAAACTAGCAAAGTCCTCACTTGGAAGGTTGCACTGGGAAAAAAACTGATAGAAATGACAAACGACAGAGAGAGCTCTGATGTATCACAATGGACATCTGTGGGGAAATGTTTGAATATTTGATAAATGCTTTTGAGATAATTAATTATCAGTATAAAAGGCAGAATTTGTTTTTCATTTCATATAATACTTTTAACTATCCAATTGAATTAAAGACATAAATCCAGAATGACAAAACATCAAAAGTGTGAGAAAACAAATATTGAATATATATTTGGATATTAGTATAGAGAAGAATTTTTACAATAGGACCTAAAAGAGATCAAACCCTAAAAGAAAACATTCACACATTGGACTACATTACAATGATTAAAAGATACTACAAGATGCAATCTTGTAGAAGATATTTGTATGGGTTTATTTATTTATTTCAGATTATTTTGGGGCTACAAATGCTTTGGTTACATAAATTGCCTTTGTACCACCCTAGTAAGGACTACAAGCGTGCCTATCCCCCAGGCAGCATATATAGTGTCCATTAGGTGTGAATTTACCCATCACCTTCTGCTCCCTCGGACTTCTCTGACACCCTATGAATGTTACTTCCCATAGGTGCAAATAGCATTGCTCAATTAGTACCAATTTAATGGTGTGTACGTGTGGTATTTGTTTTTCCATTCTTGTGATTCTTCACTTAGAAGAATAGGCTCCAGCTCCATCCAGGATAATACAATTGATAGTTCACCGTTTTTTTAATGGCTTCATGGCATACATATACAGCATTTTATTAATCCACTTTTGTACTGATGGGCACTTGGGGTGTTTCCACATCTTTGCATTATGAATTGTGCTATTATAAATATTTGAGTGCAGATGTCTTTTTTATAAAATGTCTTTTTTCCTTTTGGGTAGATACCCAATAGTGGGATTGCTGGATCAAATGGTAGTTCTATTTTTAGTTTTTTGAGGTATCTCCATACTACTTTCCATAGAGGTTGTACTAGTTTGCAGTTCCACCAGCAGTGTTTGAGTGTTCCTATCTCTCTGCATCCACGCCAACATTTGTTGTCGTTCTCTCTGGAATGAAGTATTCTCTCTTTGTGGTTTTGATTTGCATTTCCCTGATGATTAGGGATGTTAAGCATTTTTTTTCATATGTTTCTTGGCCATGAATTTTAAAACATTTTTAATTGAAAGAGAATTGTCACTCAAATATATAAAAATGTCATACAAATTAATAAGAAACCAACATTAATAAGAAGCAATTTTATAAGGACAGGACCTTGGTTTTGCCCACTGAAAGGTTGGGAACAGAGGAGTGGTGTGGTCTGAAGTGTGCTTTACAAGTACATGCTGGCTGGTAGCATGCTCTTATGAGCCTATATTCCAGGACGGCTGGAGAAGCAGAGCAATTTCTTGGAAAATGCCTGACATTAGGGTTGTAGCTGTGGAAGTCATTAGAAGTCATCTAATCTGGATATGTTCTGAAGTGTTTGCTGAAGGACTGGATCTGGTGCATAAGGAAAAGAGATTTAAGAGTGATTCCAAGGTTTTTTAAATTGAAGAATTGGACGATAATATAGAGAAAATTACTTATGCTAACCACACATTTTCCTTTAGCATTTTCTTTCATATTGTCTGCTAGGCTAGTAGTGAGAGTCCAGCTTCCTGTATTCATCCAGTAATACAGAGATTAGTAGATTATTTTAATGTTTATTTAATAACATTAGCAATTAAATTTTTTAGAGTTCTCTAAATATATGAAAATATGTGGAATTGTGGATTACCCACTGCCAAATTTGCTGATGAACCTTTTATAACCCTGAAGAATATATTAATACAAAACAGAGTTAGGAAGAAGACAAATGTCCCATTAGGCTTGGCTTTGAGATCTCCATTTAAAAGAGGTTTTTCTTATTAAAAGAGAAAAAAAGTCTTTGGAAATTTCTGTTTTCAGCTGCTATAGGCAACAGTGATTTCCTTCACTTGTTTCAAAAAGGACAAGAGACTACAGCTGAGACTCCATGTGGCAACTGATATAATTAAGGGAGAAACTACATATATACTCTAGAAAAGTCTACCTTTCACTGGGCGTTGTGCTATCATGTTTATGCCAAAACCTTAAGACCAAGATAGGGCATGAACCCACAGCGAAGATGGCAATTTGTGTTTAGAACACTCTATTTTATCTCTAATAGGTATACTTCAGGGGAGAAAAGGGTGAGGATCAAAAATAAATGTGATAATGTGGTTTAATAGTTAGGGGCTATTATATTGTTTTTACTGTATGCACTTGTTTCCTATTCCATATACTAGGAAACTCTATCAGAGTGTAATGCTGTAATATTTTGATTTTAAAAATGAAACTTTTGAATAAATGTGAAATCAATATTTAGGTGAGAAAACTATACTGTGAGGTTGATATTTTGCCAGCAACATTTTGCCCAGTCACTACTGCTGATTAGTGATGTTAGAGGGCTGACTAAAACATTTTGCTTCTCAGCCTTTCTGTACATTGTAATCATTTTTACAATTCACTGATGATTACGCTTCCATGAAATTCCCTGACTGCTGTCTGAGCTTCCTTACTTTTGTCAGTCCTGGTCCTTCCAATTCCTGCTATGGATTAAGGCTCTATTTATTTTCATTGTTCTTATAATATTGTTTATGTATGTGAATGAGAGAGAGAGAGTGTGTGTATGTGTTTGAGTGTGTGTGAGCGACAGTGAGTGTGTATGTGAGAAAGAGAGAGACAGGCAGAGATAGGGAGATTGCCATCCATTAGACAGGCTTCATTTGTAGACCCTCACATAAAGTTTCCTTCTACTTAAAAACTAATCCTTACTGATTGAAAATTTCTCTTTCTGGTTATTTTTTAAATGATAAATAACTATTTTTACCTTTTAAGGTTAGATTTTCTTTCAATATCCTTTGAATAAAATAATATAAATTCCATCCCTATGTAGTCCAAACAAAGGCAAAATGAAGCTGTAGTGATACAAATTAGCAAGTGGGTTCTCTGTTGGGGGATGAACTGGAAAAGAGAATAAGAATCTTTCCTGTGATCTTGGAAAGATGTTCTAGATCTTGTTTTGGGTGGCAGCCAAATGATGTATATTGTAAAACTCAGTGAACTGAATAGTTAATATCTGTGTCCTCTGATATAGGTAAATTCTACACTGATAAAAATAAATATTAGTTATTTTTCCTGCTCATCCTTCTGCCTCTCAACCCCTGTCTACTTAGCTCACTCAATCACTTCTCCCATGGCTCTACTGTTTTAAACATTTTGCTGGTCTCTGCCTCCTCCAGACACACACTTAACATGTAACAAATACAACAAAAAATAAGTAGATAATTTAAAAGTAATTGTCAGGTCCAAAACTTCTGCCAAAGAATATAAAGTTTTAATATTGCATCTTCAAAAATGCATTCCATAATATCACATGAGTACACTTGTACATAGAAATAAAAATCAGCAGAAGGAAAATCTCTTTATAACACTTATATGGGAAATATTGAAAAATCATTTTGATATCTACAAAAGTAAACATGATCACCCTTCTTTAGAAGTAGCCAGTTTCTTTGATTGTGAATGAGATATGAAGTCCTCAAAATGTTGAATCAAATTCTATTTATGTCTGTATCTGTATTTGTGTTTTGTCTGTTTGTATACACATATAAAAGTTTTATAAATAAGAATAGAGACTTTAGAGTTTGGAAAAATTTTTATAAATTAAATGTTAGGGAATAAACATAAGAATGAGTGGCTGAGACGGACCAGTAGTTAAGGTCATTGGAAAATAGCAGGCTAAGGAACTGGAAGGCCAGGTTATTGGAAATATCTTCTAAATGAATGTGAAAAATATTTGGAGAAAAGGATACAAGTATCTTTGATATTAGAGGATTCTGATTCTAAAGAAGAGTTTATTCCTTGGATCTCATGACATTCAAATATTTTCCAGATGAATAAATAGAAGTAATATTGGAGCTTCATGGGGATGAGAATTTGATTGAAGAGGAATGACATGGGAATTTGGGACCTTTTGTGGTGCCATGATATTTGTCAAAGAAGATTGTGATGGTGAGACTCTGAATTTGGGAGAAAATTTGATACTGACAATATTACAAGAGGGAGAATATAAAAAATATATGATCAAGCTATCACAAAGATCAAATCATCCTCACATGAATAAGATATTACCCAGAATCATTATTTTCTAATTAATTCAAGGATACCTTCAACCAAGACATTCAAACAAAGCAAGGAGAAGTTTGGGACATCAAGGACAGCTTCCCAAATCCTTTTCATATCAGAGCTACACTCTGTGGCCCAGAGTAATATATTTAATCTCTACTGAAGTAGGTGAGTTAACTCATAGTGTTTAAGTTATAAGACATATATATCCATTTTATACTTAAATATCTACATAGCTGATATGATATTTGCCAGTGGAATCATGCTTCCTGAATCCATAGGTTCTATATCTGTTTACCATAAGCAATTCTAAACCTGGGTCATCTTACTAAAAGCATTTCATAGACGAGGACTTGTCTCCTAGCAAATACAACCCGTGTATCTTTACGGAGGTACAGTTGTTACAGCCTTACCAGGTTCACTGCCCACTGCTCAAGCGGAAGCCAATACAGTGAGACAGCAGGGGTTACAGCAGAGAAAGAGTTTGATATCACAGGTGCCATGTGAGGACATGGGAGGAAGTTCTCAAATTCATTTCCCTGAGAATTTGGGAGAAAGGGTTTTTAAAGATAGTTTGGCAGGAAGAGGGCTAGGCAATTGAGTCTGCTAATTGGCTGGGTTTGGGGTGGAACCACAGGGGGTATAGAAATCATCCTCTTCTGCTGAGTTGTTTCCTGGGTGGGGGTCAGAATACCAGTTTAGTCAGTTCCTTGGTATGGGCCAGTAATCTGGGTGGATCAGCTGATCCACTGGAATGCAGAGCCTGGAAGATATCTCAAAAATAGTCTTAGGTTTCACAAGGATGATTTTATCTATGGAGAAAGTTAAGAATCCTTATGGCCATCAGCTATGGGACTCATGAGTAGCAATGATAGGAAATCAAACTAGGGCACAATGGCTGGTTATTATTATTATTTTTAACTATCTCTGTACCTTTACAGAGTTTAGGTCCTTACCACAGTTCTTGCCTTGCACCCCGTTATTAATTTATAAAGGGAAGTTTCACAATTATCATGAATTTTACAAGGATACTAAACTGGGTCATGTGCTTTTTTTTGTTCTTCCCCAGAGAGCATATCCCAAGAGATGGGAAAGAAATTAATGATAAGTAGCTGCTTTAATGCTTTCCTCCATGACTATTATTTTCTGGGCACTTTTTAATTTTAACTTTCAAGCCTGGTTATTATCTTCTGTATGAAGATAAGTCATGAACAAATATCTGAGAGTTTGTCTAATTTTCACAATATAATTCCCAAGTGAAATCAACACAAAAGCATCATTTGGCAGCTTTCAATTTGGAGATGCAAAGAATATAATGTCCTGCCCACCTATAGTTGAGTTATCAAAGATGATTCTCCTTATAATCTTTTGGAGGAAAAACTAATTTCACATCAATTAATAGCTCAATAGTAAGCTTTTTATAGTCTATATAAAATAGTTCTTAAAGACAAATGATCAGCAACTTATGTTTTAAATTTTGGAGAATGACAACGTTGTATTTTGTTGAATATATAGAATTAATGGAAGAAAGCTTTGTCTACCAAACGAAAATGGACAATATTTTTAGTATTTTACAAAATTGTCAAATGTGGTTCAAATATTGGAATGATTTATTTAATATTGAGAATGCTTTGATACTCCGGATTAGTTTGTATTTACACAGTTGTTTGCTGGATTCTCTCTGTGACTGAAAGTTTATATGTCTGTGTACATGCACGCAGGTATGCTAAATTATAGCAAGTCCTATAAACATTCTCATTTACTTTATCTAAACTTTATCCTATTACCATAGGAATAGCTCAGTAAGACAAACCTGGCCACTTATTTTACTGATGTATACATTACAATAAGATAAATACAAACTTCAAATAAAGTTTTACTTAATAGCATAAAAAATACATGTCTTTACCCTCAGATATTAATTTTCTGCTCCTACAAACACACACACATCAAAATATTTCCCTGAAAATAATATACTTTTATATACCACATGACCATAATTCTACTTTAAAAGTCAAATCTTCTACTTTTAAATTCCTCATATAAAAAGAATATCTAGCAATATATGACATCAAAAAATTAGGCTATCAAAGAATGATTGGGGAGGTAGGGAAATATTTCCAAGATTACAAATAGGGAAGATGTGTGTTTTCATTTTGATTTTGACACTGGACAGTTAATGTTTTGTGACAATCAAGTGCCATCGTCCCTTTGACTTTCAGAGATTTTGTTGCTGTTGTTGCTATATTTCATTTTGTTTTGTATTTTAATGTAAAAATTGAGACACTTGAACAAATTTGCTATGATTGCCTCAAACACTAATTTTCTGTACTTTGTTAAACTGGGAAATACCACATCTGGCACAGGGGCACAAACGGGTTAGATCTTGGGAATATCCTAGATTATGTAAACACTGTCCTGTTAGGCATCCGGAGAGTGGCTGAAATGGCCTTTTGTATTCTTTGCAATTTGAGTTTGTATTCTTTGGGTTAAACCTTTGAGTATTTTTAAAATATAAAAGTGCCTGAGAACATCATTAGTATGGATTAGCTTTCTTTAGAAAGATTGCAATAGGATGAGGGAAAACAGATCCTAGAGTTTCTGGACACTTGAATACATGAGAAATACACAGAAATGAGTACTCATCAGAAAGGCAGAAAAACCTTTTCTTTCCATCAGACGTGTCAGGGAGATTTCAGAGGGTGCTGATTCTTAGCAAGATTTAGCTAACGTCTCTGGCTGTGGGACTGCTGCCCTTGACCCACAATGACCCATAATTCAAGTTCTGAAAGTCTCTGGCAAGGAAGCAGAGGCTTGCTCAATAAGCCCTGTCAGTCATAAGAATGAAGCCACTAACTTGCTCAAGGAAAATGATAGAATCTTCTGACTCACTAGAATTTACTGATCTGTGCTAGGCTATCTGTAAGTAGCAAATTCACCTTAGAAGAATTATCAGATCTGTGGATTTTTAGAACTCCTGCCGTCCATTGGGTGTTTATAATTCCTTTTGTTCAAGCAAAATCCCATATGTGTCATCTGCTCCAAACTCAGATAATTGTTCAGTCTCTCATTATATTCTAAAATGAAGACTCCATTCACCAGATAATACATTAGTGATATAATATCCTGTACCCTGAAGAACTCCCTCAATGCAGGAGATTTTTGCTATCTTATGCAGAGCACATTGCACCAGCAGAAATTTAACTTGCTCAGCCCTACTAATGGTAGAATGCTAATGGGAGGAAAATGTTAAGCTTCGCATTTTCTTTGAATTATGGCTAAAGAGTTGATGTACACTGCAGAGAACTAATCAAATGAAAATAGAACAATAGAAGCAATATAAATTTTGGGAAAATCCTATTGAGGGTTTTTTTTTGTATTAGAATTCATAAAAATGCAATTTTGAAGAAGAAAGTATATTTTTAAAATTGCTTTTTGGAAAACTTTTGGAAACTCATTTTCAGCTGCACTGTCTAGGTAAATATCTCTTTGTAAGATAAGAGACCATATAGAGGCCAGAAATGTAACTAAAGTTCATATTTTAATGACATCGCCTAGAATCTTAACCTTACTTCAAAGGTATCTATGAGATCATCTTGTTTAATATCTCAATATAAAAATCTTTTTCACAACATCTTGCTGGAATACTTCATGTGATGAGGAACTTACTATCTTACAAAGCAACCCATTTTATTTTTAAAGAGAGTTAGTAATTACAATTATAATTAGAACCATGTTTTTTACATCCAAACTAAGTTGTTTTCTGATAATTTTATTTTTCTTATTAGCCCCAGTTTTGCCCATTTCAATTTGGGCAAATTTCTACTCCTTGACTCCACCAAAATATTTTTCTCCCTCTGGATAAATATCTTCATCTCTTTCACTGATGTGGAAGCTTTTCAAGACCTCGTATTTTCTACCTGGCTTTCTCTGGACATAGGCATGTTGACCAGCAACTCTTAAAAATATACCCTCTAGAAAATGCTTTAAAAGTGATCAGCATTGTGTAGAAAGTAATGAAATTTTTCAAATAACTTTAAGTTAAAACACATTTATTGAATGGTTATTATAAAATTATCATGAAACATTTACCAGGCTCTTTTTCTGTTCCCCATTTCAAACTATCCTACTTTTCTTTGATTTGCATCCCTGTTGCCTTTCCAAGAACTCCTAAGGATGAATGGTCACTGGGATGGTGTATCTGATTTCCATGAGCAAGTGACAGTTGCTCCAACACAGTGCTTAGTTACAGTACCCGGCTGCATTTAGTGCTCCACGCTACTTGTCTGCAGAATGGACATGGTGCTAAACCGAGAGAAAGCTAGCCATACCTAGTTATTTTTACCTCTTTGTTGAAGCTATGCCCCTGGAGTCATCATAAGATTGCCATTTACTTAACTGTATGCTATAGTGGAATGATGACTAGCCTGGAAATCTGAAACCCAGTGTTCTGGTTTGACAGAAACCGTTCACTTCCAGTAGCATGACCCTTTTTACATCATTTTGGCTCTTACTGGCTTCAAATAACATTGTTTCTCCTTGCCACTCAAACCTTAGATGTATAATAGACTTTTACTGTTGCTAGTCTTATACCCTCTTAGTTACCTTAATCCTTCCCACACCTCAGTTTGTAGTCCCTCAGGTACCTGTCACAGTGTTGTTTCCTGACAGGATCCTGACTGATAGTCCCCTAAGCCACGCTTTCTTATCTGTAAAATGAGGTAACAATACTACTTACTTTATAGAATTGCCCTAAGGGTTAGTAAAATAATATCAATATATAGCATAGAACCAGGTAAATGTGTAATAAATGCAAGATGTCTTTATTATTATTATTATGAATAGTTTACAGAAGATAGGATGAACTAATGTCGTTTGCAGCAACATGGATGAACTGGAGACCATTAGCCTAAGTGATGTATCTCAGGGATATAAAAACAAACACCATATGTTCTCACTAATAAGTGGAAACTAAATTATGGACACACACAATCATAAAGTGCTATAAAGATCATTGGAAACTAATAAGGGGGGAGAATGGAAGACATGTGAGTGATAAACCTTACTTATTGGGTACAATGTACCCTATTCTTGTGATAGGCACACTAAAAACCCTGACTTCAGCACTATACAATCCATCTATATAACAAAAACACCTGTACCCACTTAATATTTTGAAATAAAAATTATTTTTAAAAAAGAGAGAAAGTCAGAAGAGTGGAAACTTGTCAGTAACTGTGTTGACCATTGGGCAAGAGACTCAGAAGACAGAAAGACTGCAAGTGGCTGATAACTGCATTTGTCTGGCAGGAATCTTTCAGAAAAATACTTCCTACTTAAAAGAATGGTGAATGGCTTGCTTTGGCCTGGGGATTTTTCTTCCTTTTGCTTTTTATGCCTAACACATCCCTTCAGAGTGACCTAGAATGTCCAGGCATGTGCAGATTGCTCCTGGAAGCTGACGCCCACTGGGCACTGAGTTCAGTGTGTCCATCCTATGGTGGGGTACAGCTGAGGTGGCTTTTGTGTGGGGCCTGCAGGGACCCCTTGTCTTGGGGTGGACAGAAGTCACACACACACATGCTGCAGGCATTCATACACATAAACAAACATGCATAGTTGTTGGGCTCCTCCCAGAGACCAGCCAAACATGGCTTCTGCTGCATGAGTTAGTGAACTTCAAGCATCAGCCAGCAGGGTATGCGAGGCTGCAGGATGGGCCTAGGCATTTCCTGAGAGGAAGGAGAGGGCGGGAAGGAGTCACAGTGGGCTCCAGAAGCCATAGCATCTGGGTGTGAGCCAGCCCCAGGCTCCACTTCACTCCATACATCATAGCTGGTATTGACTTTTTGTCACATTTTTGAGCCTAAAGAGGTTCACAGACTCACTACTGAATGTTCAGAGAGCAAGGGGCAGAGGACACCTTGAGCCTTGATCTGTCTCCAAGTTGCTCTGCCACAATTTCACAAATCCTGGACAGGCAAACCAGTGAGCGCAGACCAGGAACAAGACCACGCCCCAAGGGTGGTAAGATGGGCTGTGGTCAGGATAAGGTGCTCCTGCTTCTAGAACAGACACAAGGAAACAAAAGAAATGATCCAGAAACAGGCCCACTGGTGAGTTGTTATGACAAGCAGGTGGTTCAAATCAGCACAGAACAGGGGCAGCCAACACTGCCTGGCTGTGGAAAGATGGCCCCTCGTGACTGAACCTCCCTGGCATGGCCTGGGGCAGACCCAGGGTGGCTGCAGCCCTCCTCCTCTCACCAGGGATCTGAACCTCCAGCTGAGCTGCCCATCCCACCTTCTTTTCTGGCTCATTTCCTCCTTCTCCTCCCACCAACTGCCTTGAAATCTCAGCAGGGGCTGGGGGGCAGCCTCCTTCTCGTGGGACTTCTCTGGGCCCAGCCTGGACACTAGGCAAGGTTATAGCCAAGTCTTATTTGGCCTCTGAAGCTGATGCTCTAAAAATGTCTCATGAGTAAATTTTAGAACATCTCAAGGCAAGAAAATGTATTTTTCTCATTATGAAAACCCAAAAAAGTCACTGTTGAAGAATTTTGTCCATTAAAAGTGTGTATTTGGATTAAACTAAAGTGCTGAAAGAAAACACTCCCAACCAAGAATATTATACCTGGCAAAACTATCCTTCAAAAAACAAAGAAGATATGAAAATTTACCCTGAAACAAAAGCTGAGGGGGTTCATCACCACTAGATCTGCCTTACAAGAAATGCTAAAGGGAGTTCTTTAAGTTGAAACAAAAGGGCACTAGAGAGAAACATGAAAACACTAAAAATACTAAAATTCATTGGCAAGGCAAATAAATACAGGTGGTCCCCAGGTTACAGACAAGATACATTCTTGAGAATATCTTTATATCAAATTTGTATGTAACTCAGATCTCTGATAAACAGCACATATATGGTAATAATAATAATAACAATACCATAATGACTCATAGGTGGTAATAATAATACAGTATAATACTATAATAATAATACTCCTGTACTATAATAATAAGTTACAGAAACTATTGTTCTCTTTTTAAAATTCAAATAGAACGTAAAAACAAGCTCATACAAAAAGTTTAGATAAGAGATAGGAGAAATTTCAAGAAAGAATATTAATGGTTAACACTCACCTAATGTGGCATCAACACAGGCTAATAGGAATGTTATGCTTATTTTCATCTTCTAACCAAATTAATAATAATCTTTCCATTTCAATAATTAATCCACTATGCTGCTTAGTAATAATTGATGCTTTCATTGGAGGACTGCCTTTCACATGTCCCATTATTCTCACTTTATAATTGTTCTGATAGTTGAGTGACTGAAGCCTAATGTTTTCCTAGTGAATGATAGAGTCACATCTTTCTCTGAACTCTTAATTATTCCCACTTTCATTTCCATTGTAATCACGTTTCTCTTCACTGCAGACTGATCTAGACTTGCAGTGTACTCATGCTTTGGAGGCATGGTCATAAGGGTAAATCCAGACTTACAAAATTGAATAAAATAGTTAAGATGAAAATGAGGCTGGACATAAGCAACTGTATAAACAATGAGACTAGCCGCTAGCATAAAGATGCTGTACCAATGAACCGCTTGTGTCATGCAGGTTTGCTTACATGCATGGAAGAACTGGTTCTTGAATTATTAATTTAATTATTTAATTATAAATTGTCCTTATAGGGGTCCTTGGGAGCCCTCTGTAAGTACGGAACGCTGTTAAGTCGGGTCGTCCATAATCTGGGGACTGCCTTTTTATAGATGAATACAGAATACTGTAATACTGTTGATGATATGTAAATCACTTTTTACTCTAGTGTAAAAGTTAGAAGACAAAATTATTAAAATAACTATAACTACAATAATGTTAGTATTTTTATACATAATGCAAAAAGATGTACAGAATATCAAAAGATGTCAATTGTGATATCAATAACATGTGACATCTATAAGGTCCATAAATTGGACCACCAAAAAACTTAGTTTTCTATGGGGAACTAAACCAGAATATAGATTATATAAACCCAATACCTGGCAATGTGTTTATAGAGACCATGCGGAGGTATGGTGTGTTATATTGTAGAAAGTCAGACATGGACAGAAAAGAGAAGAGGAAAAAATCATACAGCTGATAAAAGAATGGTGCCAGCCTGAATCCTGATTTTATGAAGCCTAATTCAAGACAGTTTGTAAATTTTTTTTCGTAGCTTGGGCAAGAATTAGTTAAACTTTATTACTTGAATTTAAAATTTGTTTAAAGTAACAGGAGATTAAATTGTTATTGGGAAGGGCTGAAATTATTTTCCAGTATCTGTTTACTATGAAACAATTAAAAATTATTTGCCAGGAATGGGTCAGAAAGTCTCAATCCCTCATCTACTTCTTGCTAAAGTTGTCTTGATTTTCTTTTAGATAATGTATATATAGTTTTTGTGTCACTCTTGTCTCTCCTGAGATATCAAATTCTTATGCCAGGGAAATTATCCCTCTATTTTTATATAAGAACTTAATTTAAATTCACTTAAGGAGTATAATCTTAATCATTTGTATTTCCAAAGAGATTTATTCCCTTTAATGTTCTTAAAAATGTCTCTCATTGATTATTCATAAGAAATATTAATAGACATGAAATACACAGAAGACAAATTTCAAAATATATCAAAGTATATATTGTAAAAATAAATGTCTCCTTCCCACATCACCCTATCACCACTCTCATATTTTACTCTATAGGCAGCTAATGCTATCACTCTTACTTAAAATTTAATTGAATTTTCAGTTTTTATAGTTTTCTGATTTTAATGTTTTTAATATATATTATACTCATGAGGTTAAAAAATGTAAAGGTAGAAAAACATTCAAACATTTTTCTGCTCTTACCCTTGCCCCTCACTCACATAAGCTCCTCTCCCTGTGGAAATTTATCATACCATTTTTTTGTGTGTATTCTTTTAGATACATTTTATGCATAAATAGTCTTAGTTCACTCCTTCCTTTGCATAAAATGGTACTGCATTATACACATTGTTTTGTACTTGGCTTTTTCTACTTAATAATGTATCTTAAAAGTTATTCCATGATATTATGTAAAGAGCACCCCCATTCTTTTTCATGGCAGGTGCTCCTATGAATGGCTTATTTAGACACCTGCTGATGGACATTTAACTTTATTTCATTCTTTTGGATTTATAAATAATGTTTCACATGTCAGTTCACACCCATGCTATGTCCATTTATAATTTTTTTAGATATTACTAAATTGCCCCATACAGAGGTTCTACCAGATTACCATCCAATCATGAATGTATGATTCACTGTTTTCCCATAGTTCCTAATATAATAGCACATTCTAACATTAGATATATATTATATTATATAATATATAATTATTACATATATAATATAATACAATGTTATATTGTTTTATATTTGCTAATCTGAGAGGTTAAATATATCTTAGTGAAGTTTTTTGTTTTTTTATTGAGGCTTAATTTGCATATAGTGTTCAGTTTAGTGAATTTTTACATATATATTTTTCCATATATACATATACCTATATATGTATACACACTTGACTTACAAAATGACCAGGATCCAAGAATCTCACTTTTGCTAATATTCAAGTAAATATCTAACTTTCCTATAGATAAACATCATTCTGACTTTTATTACAATAAAGTAGTTTTGACTATTATTAAATATAAAGGTAAATAATTGATTGTAAACAAAACCATATATAGTCATCCTTCTATATATGCAGAGGATTGATTCCAGGACCCTCCATGTATACCAAAATCCATGCATACTCAAGTCCTGCAGTTGGCTCTCATCCCTCCGTATGTATGAATTTCACATCCCATGAATACTGTACTTTTTTTTTTTTTTTGCCAATTTTAAATACAGTTTTATTTAAGACATTGCCTTTTCCACTTACAATACATTGCTTAGAAAGTGCAATGTTATTTCCTTTCCCTGTGCACATGTTCCATATTCAAGTATTGTGAATGCCCAGTAATTTACTATAATAGCTCAACTTTAAATCTGTCACATAATTTGCTACAAATTTAGATCCTTCAGTGTTTTATTGTGTGGAACAATGCTACATCTATACTTGGGTTGGCTTAATCAACCTCTTCAATGGTGGGCCCTGAGAAGCACCACCAGAAGGAGGAGCTCCAGCTCCTCCACCTGGGAAGCCCCAGGCATTCCTCCTGGCATTTCTCCTGCACTCTGGCACAGCTTGGTAATGATGGGGTTGCAGACTTTCTCCAGCTCCTGCTGCTGATGTTCAAATTCTTCCTTCTCTGCAGTCTGGTTCTTATCAAGCCAGTTGATAATTTCATTACACTTGTCAAGAATTTTCTGTTTGTCCTCATCATTGATCTTGCCTTGAAGTTTCTCATCTTCCACAGTTGCTTTCCTGTTGAATGAATAGGAGTCAAGTTAATTATTTGATGACACTTTGTCCCTCTGCTTCTCATCTTCAGCTTTGTACTTCTCAGGTTCTTGGACCAAACATTCAATGTCTTCCTTGCTCAAACGCCCCTTGTTATTAGTGATGGTAATTTTATTTTCCTTTCCTGTGCTCTCCATCCACAGCAGAGAAATTGAGAATGCCATTGGCATCAAAGTGATTTCAATGTGAGGAACACCACAGGGGCAGGATTGTGTCCTGCCTGTGAGTTCAAACTTGCCAAGCAAGTTGTTATCCTTGGTCATAACACATTGACCATAGTAAACCTGAATGAGCACACCAGGCAGGTTGTCAGAGTAAGTAGTGAAGGTCTGTGTCTGCTTGGTAGTAATGGTAGTATTGCACTTAATAGTCATAACTCCACCAGCAGTTTCAATACCAAGAGAAAGAGGAGTGACCTCCGAGAGTAGCACATCTTGAACATTCTCATATTTGT
This sequence comes from Cheirogaleus medius, assembly GCA_008086735.1. Taxonomy (NCBI): domain Eukaryota; kingdom Metazoa; phylum Chordata; class Mammalia; order Primates; family Cheirogaleidae; genus Cheirogaleus; species Cheirogaleus medius. The sequence continues at coordinate 47,306,073 of VBSM01002217.1, forward strand.
CTTCAGACAGGACAGCCACTTGGACAGCTGCACCATAACCAACAACCTCACTAGGGTTGATACCATTATTCAGTTCTTTTCCATTGAAGAAATCTTGCAGAAACTTTTGAATCTTGGGGATACAGGTAGAACCACCAATCAGGACAATGTCATGAATCTGTGACTTGTCTAGTTTGGCATCTCGAAGGACTTTCTCTACAGCATCCAGGGTGCCACGGAACAGATCAGCATTCAGTTCTTCAAACCAGGCACAGGTAATGGAGGTATGGAAGTCGATTCCTTCATAAAGCAAATCAATGTCATTACTGGCCTGGGTGCTGGAAGACAGAGTATGCTTAGCACATTCACAAGCAGTATGGAGGCTTCAGATAGCTCTCTTATTCTCACTGATGTCCTTATGTTTGCACTTGAACTCGGCAATAAAATGGTTGACCATTGGGTTTTCAAAGTCTTCTCCACCTAAGTGTGTATCTCCAGCTGTAGATTTGACCTCAAAGATTCCATCCTCAATAGTGAGGATTGACACATCAAAAGTGGCACCTCCTAGGTCGAAGATCAGCACATTTCTTTCAGCTCCAACCTTTTTGTCTAAGCCATAAGCAATAGTAGCAGCAGTTGGTTCATTTATAATCCTAAGAACATTGAGGCCAGCATGGTTCCAGCATCTTTGGTAGCCTGATGCTTATAGTCATTAAAGTAAGCTGGCACTGTGACCACAGCATTGGTAATAGTCTTTCTGAGATAGGCTTCTGCAATTTCCTTCATCTTTGTCAGAACCATAGATGACACCTCCTCGGGATAGAAACTTTTCGTCTCTTCCTTGTATTCTACTTGGACCTTGGGCCTGCCTGCATCATACACCACCATGAAGGGGGCCAATGCTTCATATCAGACTGGACAACAGCGTCACCAAATCTGCATCCAATCAGACGTTTGGCATCAAAAACTGTGTCAGTGCGGTTCATTTCAACTTGATTCTTCGCAGCAATGCCAATCAATCGTTTGGTATCAATAAAGGCAGTGTAGCTTGGAGCTGCAGTTTCACTGATCATTGGCAATTATCTCTACATTTTCATGCTGGAAGACACTCACACAAGAGTAGGTGGTGCCAAGTTTAGTACCAACTGTAGGTCCCTCAGACATGGTTGTTCACTTGCAGGACTGGCTCGGCTTGTGAAGACCACATACAAAATCCAAGAGCTGCTGCTGCATTCAATAAGTGATATTATTTAATTTATATAAAGTTCAATATCAGGCAAAATTTTAGCAGGAATTAATAATTATAACAGGGAGGCTCAGGATCAGGTTTCTGTGGTGCTGAAAATACTCTATACCATGATATCTTGATCTATCTGGTAAGTGCAGGGGTATATTCACTTGTAAAAATTCTTATTGACCTGTATATTTATGACATGAAATTTTATGAATGTGTATATTTTATACTTTATTAAATAATTTAATAAAAATTGTAGAAGTTTCAATTGTATCAAATATTGCAACTAGTTAAGCAACACAGTAACAGTTAAATGGTGATTTATATTTAGCATCACGGATGATATTCGTGAACTTAAGCCATTTGAAAGAAGTAGTGAGAATGGATGTGCTTTTAGAATAAAGTGAGAACAGATATGATTGTAAAATTAGCTAATGTGATGTAAGTGGATACAAGTTAACAAGTGTATGATAGAGGTATCCATAAAGTGCAGTGGAAGTATCAATTAAAGGCACTTGACTAAGCCTCAAGATATGAGGAAGGCATCCTGGAGGGAATGGTATATAAATTTAGCTTTGAAGCTTAGGTAAGAGTTAGCCAGGAGAGGAAGTAAGAAGGTCTAATAGGAAAGGTGGGCATTTCAGGTAGTATGAGTAGAGATAAGCAATGGTGACACTGTATAGGTAAAAGAAGCAGCAGGTATTAATGTAAGGAACTAACAATGGAGAACTTTAAATGTAAGGTTTAGAAAGTTGGCCTTTTTTGGTCGATTCTTGGGAGCTGCTAAAGGTTATAAATAGTGAAGAGTCACTATTGGATCTGTCTTTTAAATAGACTCTGCAGAATTGCAGAGGAGGTCGGAGAGCCATGTGATAAAACAGGATGTAGGGACACATTAATATCTCTTTTTCCTTAAGAGTATTACAAGCTAATATAGAGAAGTCACAGGAGATCAAGAGATATAAACCACACCAGTTCTTGAATACACAAAAATATGATTTTGCTCATAGTGAATTTTTTTCTTACATTTGCCAGAGGTGGTTGTTTGCACTGGTTTATCCAGTTTCTTATTTGGCCAGTGGCATGTATTTGCAAATTGTTTACAACCATCAGCACCTAGCACATTAGGTACTCAATAATTATATTGTTGATTTATTGTGTTTGCTACACAGGGTTGAGAGTAAGGCATGGAGCCATGTAATAGTTGGGGTTTTTTTTCTTTTCTCTGTGTGAAGTTAATTGAACTATGCAGAAATTCAATTCTCAACTTGGCCTCAGAAAACCCTTTTTATCATCTCAGCAGGAAGCTCATTTTAGGCTTTTTAAACATACTTTCATGATTTTGATGTGATTATCATTATTCTAATCATTATTATTATCCCTCATTAAGTTTCTGGAATACAAAGACATACCATCTCAAGACAGGAAGTTTTTAACAACTTTCACTTTTTTTTATTACTGTAGTAGTTATAGCAAATTCTGAATTCCATGGCTCTTCATATTGTCTGGGTTAAAATGATTAGATGCTTTGGTTAATAGTTACCTTCATTTTTATAGAGATGTGTTGATAGCCTTAAGTCACCAAAAAAAAAAAAACAACTATAAAAATAGGGCTAATAGCTGCTTTGGGAAATATGTATAATGTATGATGTTTAACATATCTTAAAGAGTAGAGGTTTATTTTATCTTACAGCCTGTTTTTAGTTTAAACATCTACCTTATTATACAAAGAAATATAAATTAGAACAAGATCAGCCAAATGATACAGAAAAAGAAATATCTAATGTCCCTTCTAACCTCTCCTCCACAGGATCACACTTCTCTAATCCACACTGCATGTTGCCACAAATGTAATTTCTCTGAGGCACAATTCTGAGCACATGTCCTCCCATAGCTGAAGAATTTCCAATGATCCCTTTTGCCCACCAGAAAAACCTTGGTATTCCAATCCCTTTACTATCCGTCTGTCAGGTGGCCATCCACTTACTCCTAGCCAGTAATTCTAGGTGGATATAACAGTGAAAAGAAGTAGCTGAACAGTACATATGATATGGCACCAAACATTAAGAAACAAAATAATGTTTAATGCCATGAAGACTATGAAACAGGCTAATGCTTTATAATAACTTGGGAGGTGCTTGAGTTAGGTTGTCAAGGAAGGATCTTTGAGGAGAGGAAATTTGAATTGTGTCTTGAAGTTGTGAAAAAACTCTTCATGAAATAATATAGGTAAATGACATTTCAAAAAGAAGAAACAGAAAGGACCCTGATATAGGACAACCTCGCTATAATCAAGGAAGAGAAAGAGGACTGGTCTTGCCCAAACCTATCCTTCCGAACATCAATTCTTCTTTCATAGGAAACCCAAACCTCAAACTGAAACATGTTTCTCACGTTTCTCTGAATGTGTTGTGTATTTTTCCCCTCAGGAGTTTACTCATGAGCATCTTCCCATATGCTATAATGATCCCTATCTCTATACTGAGATGCTTTTTCTGTTTTTAGCATCCAATGTAACCTGACATCAATAAGAAAAAAATAAAGTGCCTCTAATACGTGTTTGGACTTAATTCTATGTCCAAATACTCATATTAGTAAGCTTGAATAAAAGCCCCCTTCCCCAAAAATGGTGTAGCAGTGGAGAAGTAACAGAGATGCAGACTCTTCCATGGTCCTTCCAAAGCTAAGGTTGTGCCCAACTCACTTGAGGGAATCCACTAAGCAGAGCACACAGATGTGAAATACCAAGCACATGTTCAGGAAGTAGAGGATGCTGCAGAGCTAGCCAATATGCATGCCAGAAGCAAAAAACCTCATTGCCATGATTTTCCAGAGACTATGAGTGATAAGGATTGCTTTTAAAGGAATGTGGTATAACACGATAGTTAGTATTCATACACTGTTTTTAAAGTTTTGCTTCTTGTATATTTCAGCAGGTAGAACCTCTTTCTGTCACTTTATCTTGGAATAAATAAAATAAGGGAATTGTGGGTTGTAAATTTTCCCATATGTGCTTTGGGCATATTAATTGAAGAGAGTTCATCCAAAGTGTCACCTACAGTTCCAAGGATCACAAGAGGTGGAGTGTTTTTTCTCTTAAGTTACTTCACATGCCATTTTCTTATATGAGAATCCATTAATTAATTTATTCACTCATTAACTTGATAAATAATGAGGGCTCACTACGTGCAAAGTCTGTAATATTTTCTTTAGATACAATGGTGAGCAAAACAGATGGTGGACTGCTATCTTTACTTTTAGATGACAAAGATTATTACGAATTACTCATTATAATTCTGTATATTACCTGTTCACTCATTCATTTGGCAAGAACCCAATAACTACTTTGAGAATGTGTGAATAACAAAAAGGGAAGAAGCAGAATGAATGTATACCTGGATACAAATGCTACGCAAAAATACTGGGGAAAGCCATATCCTCGTAGTTGGCTATGGGAAAAGTTGGGCTATTCTGTGACAAATGCAATTAGATTTGGGGTCAGGACCAAGGACAGCTCTCCTAAACGCGATTGTTCAGGAAGGCCACAGCATGAGAGAAATCTAATCACATATCAGAACCTTAGATTCTTGGGCGCTTAATTGATATTCTTGTTGGATGTGCATTTTAACTCTCAGAGAGCATTTGCTTATGAAGAATGTTTTTGTAATCAACAAAAGTCACATCTGAGCAATTTATATAATATGTGGAAAGATATCACCCAACAACATTATGGAGCTTTATGCTTTATTTTTAGGTTTCTAGTCCTGGTGAGTTAGTGTAATTCCATTGTCATTTTAAGTAAAGAAATAGGCAAAAAAATTACACAATACTGAAAAGCTGTCTCATTATGACTAAACAGTTTATGATGTTATCTGCCAATATAATTAAGATATTTCATATGGCATTTATATTTTAATACTATTTTTTACTAACTACATCAATTCAAAAATGCAGAGTATGCTTTGCTACAAAGAGTAATTCCCCAACCTCTAAATATAGACTTTTCTTTGTGAAAAATGATGCAGGTGATAGAGAGACAGGCATTGAAGGTGAGGAGGGAGAGGAGTGAGGGATAGCTGTGAGAAGGTTTGATCACAGTTACCACAAGCCTGGCCCTGGATGAGAGAAGGATTCTCCAGGATATAACAAGCCTGGGGATGCCACGGGGGCTGCTGTGTCTTTTACATCAGGAAATTCCCTCTTCTCAGGGTCTTAGAGTGGCATCCATGATTATTTGATGTTCCTGGATGCTTCTGAGGGGTGTAATTTCTGGAGCTGCCTCAATTACAATTTTATTCTTTCTCATGATATGTAAAGGCAAAATATGAGCTCTTATGTTTGGCCTCATAAGTCATGTTATTATGTGGTAAGTAGCTGTGGTTTTGGTGGCATAATTTTTCTTTTAAGTTGTTGGTACTCCTAACTGGAGTCAGGTAGTTTGGGTATTGGTCTCACTTGCTGCCTCATTTGCTAGAAGTACATTTTTCACTTGTACCTCAACACATGACCCAATGCAAACATGCACTGCCATTCTGCAGCTGGATGGGTCTGCATTTACCTTGGAATTTATTACAGAATTATTCAAATTCTTGCATCATTTACACATAGTTACCTGTTTTGCTGAAATATTTGATGGAAAATTCCAGATGCCTTACCACTCATAAACTTGTTATAGATAAGATTTTAATAATGATATCTTATATTTGGATAGGAATTTATAATCTATGAAGCTTTTTTATTTGTTTTATTTCACATCAGTTACATGACAAACCAGAGAAAAGAAGATATTATTTTATTCATTTTTGTAGATAAGAAGCTAAGGTTCAGGAATGTTAGATGTTCATAGTAATATAAATAGAAATTGAAAAGGACTCAGATTTAGGCTGAAATCTTGCCATTTCTGTGTGCTATACCTTCACCCTACTATTGTCAAGTCCAGCCTCTTGGTGGACTGTTATCCTGGTTCTTTGGCTTCTTGCTTGGAAAATTCACAAACAGAGCCAGTGCAATGAAGTGGATGCAGAGAGGAAGCAATTCCACACAAATAGCTTTCATTATAGAAAAGAAGGAAGAAAAAAGGAAGCTACACAAAGTAAAAATATGTTCCAGAGAAAGGAATGGTTTAGTCTCCACTAGTGGAGAAAGATATTGAGGGCTCACAAGTGGTCTCCTTTTATTGGCCCGGTCTGGGGGAGGGCTTACAGGAGGTGTGGAATATTACCAAATGATTGACAGGTGTTCTTACATAACAGGGTAGCAGCTGCTTATGCACCACAGGTGTGTATCAACTCAAAAGCTCAGATTCCTGGTTTTTCATTAACTGTGTTTTCTTGCAGTCCCTTCCCCTGATTGGTCCCCAGCTTCTCTGCCCCAGGAGCCATCCTCCTGGGGTACACCAGCTACCTGCAGATTTGTTCCCTTCCTTACAGTATGGCAGAGCTCATCAGACCCTTAATTACAATATAACAAGCAGTACATTTCTCCATTTAGAGAGAAAAAGGGGGCCATCTATGCCTACACCTCTCACACACCCTGGGTTAGAGCATGTCATGAAGAGTGCAGTTCATTGGTCCCTGTCCCAGGGAAGAGGCACAGTCCTGGCCAGCACAGCCTCATCAGATCAGTCCCAGGTAACTACTGACACCTGGACCAGGAATTCTATATTGAGGTTTTTCTGAGAAGCAATTAGAATGCAGGTTTTACAAGTCCCTTTAAATTCCTTTTGAAAAATCAAATACTTAGGGAACATCCACCTTGTCCTAGGGACTAAGTGCTGAAAAGCTCTAGGCAAAGGGATGTGGCTTTTGTCCTGGAGGAGCCTACAAGTTAGGAAATGAGACCAACATATTAACTTTCAAACAGGTTCCTAGCTTGGCATGACTCCAGGAAGTTCAGAGAGCTAATCAGAGACAGAGAGACAAGAAGAGTACCAGAGTAAAGATTAATGAGAGTAATAAGTAGCTGAACTTTTATGCTATTGTATCTACAGATCTGCTGCTGTGGCTAGATGCCATTGAATTCCCAAAGCCTGTGCAGTCTCTATTCCTGAAATTTTAAATGGCAGGATTTTATATATATATATATATATATATATATATATTAAGACATACAAGTTGAGGAAGCCAGTATCACATACATTTCAGAATTTCAAGAAACCTGATATAACCCAGCTTTAATTTCAGAGCTGAGATTTTTATGATAAAATTAGACTACCTAGAAAATAAATTCAGCATCAACTGAGTTCAAACAGGGAAAGTTCACAGCAACCTCCTGACTGATGTTAAAGAAATGCCAATGGTTCAGGAGGTAGAAATAAACTGAAAATGGAAATGCAACATTAGGCTTTCTAACAAGAGCCTGATGGGACATGCTACATTTTATTTTAAGTGATAAGTACTAAAGGAAACTTCTTCCCAACCACCATGCTCCATAGGGCAAGGGCAAAGATGCAGTGGCCCCCTTCAGTACACAGCTTCAACACCCGCATCACCAGATCTCCATTTGTTCTCAACTCCACACCTCCAAGCTTCTTGCTGGGCTTTGAGCCATGAAGGAACTTCAGTGCCAGGACAGAGGCAACGCAAGCCAATATGTAAACCAGAACAGTGCATTCCTCTTGGAGTTCAGAAATCTGCCCATGGGTATCTTTCACTTGGGAAGCTTTTTATGAAGGTTAGACCAATTAATTTTAAGACTGAGTTGCAACATTTTCCCCTAAGAATGAGTGATTCAAAGAAAATTGGTAGAAAGCACATGTTAAAATAGAAATGTCATAATTTCTGTTCTTTCATTCCTTAACTTCATAATGTAGCAAGAATGTGGGGGTCAGGGGCAAAGAGGTGCAGGGTATCAAGGCTGTTTCCATAGTGCATTAAGGTCTACAATGGGCCTCTGTTACTGTTAGTTTTTGGTTGGTATGATACAGTGAGGGTTTTTTTTAATTATATTAAATTTTCTCAGCAAAAACTTATTTATGTTGATATGTCTTTTATCTCTGGTGATCTAAGAGATGTATTCATTTCATTATAAATATGGGTATATTGGGAACTTCTGGCTGAACATGGAATTAGACAAGCCTCGAAAATAAACTCTTCCCCTTCTCTCTGTATTTTGTATATTAAAACCTATAGGATTAAACAGGAGGGGCCTAAGACATACAGAGACAAGATAAAGGCTCAGGTATAAACATTACTATAACAGAGGAAGAGTATGGACTTGTGCTTGATACTCTATACCAGCCAAGCACTGGGGCAGTGTTAGTTTGGACTCTGCATTCCAAGTGTCTTCTGATGTCATCCTAGGCATCTTGTTGGGAAAACAGCTCTGTGTGTGTGTGTGTGTGTGTGTGTGTTCACACATGTAAATGTGTATGGCAATCTTGATGAAAAAGAGCTGTGATAGTTGGGGCACAGGTGGTTTTCGCTGTAGGATGTCACCAAGTTTGACATTTGGGTCATTCATAGAGTCCTGGGAGGATCAGCAGAGACTCAACTCACATTAGCACTTTGGAGACAGCAAGATATCACTAGCACTGCAGTGATGCTGCACTCCATGTGGGACTTTATTTCATGTGCTGTAGTTTAATCAATAGCCCAGGATTCTAATTTGGTCATGGTGACCCTGGAAGTAATCAAGAATGGTAGACCAGGAGGTCGTTATTGCAGCAAGTGCTTTGAGGAACATCCTTGATCCCTAATATCTCAGCAGATAGCTTTCAGTACAAAGGAAGAATAAAACACTGGTCTTTGTAAATAACCTTGGGGATCCATGGGAGAATTTGCAAGGAGAGACTGCAGAAGGAAAAACGTGTACCTCTTGCTCAGCTGGGAAATATTGTCATTTGACCATGTTGTGAATTTATGCTGTGTTACAGATTAGGATCTGAGGCTATGGCAGTTACCCTGTGTATAAACTAAATGTTTGTGCCCTTCCCCTCCCTCCTTCCACCAAATTCATATGTTGAAGCCCTAACTCCCATGTCATGATATTTTGAGATGGGGCCTGTGGGGGATAATTAGGGTTAAATGAGGTCATAAGGGTAGGGCCTTCATGATGAGATTAGTATCCTTAGATAAAAAGAAGACACCAAAGAGCTTTCTCTCTTTCTCTCTCCATGTGAATGTGCACAAAGAAGTCATTTGAGCACACAGTGAGATAGCAACGGCCACCTACAAGCCAAGACAAGACACCTGAGAACAAAACCTACTTTTCTCAAACCTTGATCTTGAACTTCTCAGCCTCTAGCACTGAGAGAAATAAATTTCTGTTGTTTAAGCCACCCAGTGTATAGTATTTTGTTATGGCAGCCTGAGCTAACTAAAGCACACTAGAAAAAAAAAAAAGTGCAAATCTTTACCTTATTCAGCCAAATGGAACTAATAAAACTAACTGCAAAGTACTCTAAAATTAGCTCTGAGTTTCCCTCTTTCTCTGTTTCTCTAGCTAGTGGCTAACTACAAATTGTTCTTTTCATAAATCGTTATAACTTGTTAGAAAATTCCACCAAGTTTGAATGTTTTGTAATGTTAATGAGAAGAATTTGGATTGTGTGCACTTGGAAGCTTGGAGAATTGACTACTGTCACTGATTTAATGTTTAGTGCCCTTTTCAGTAAAGTCAATTTTGAAAATGGCTTAATTATTATCATTGATCATCATTTTTCATCATTGTTTACATTAGTAAACACTGATGAATGCAAAAAAAATTAAAGAGTATTTTTTATAGATTTGGAAAGACTGGAATATATGAATGTTCATTTCTTTTTACAATCAAATCACAAGCAGCATCAATGAACATAGCATGATATTAATGCAGCTTTGTTTACACCCTGTTTTAACATTCTGTTCTGCTTTTCTGAGTCTATAAAGTTTCATGTAATTAGTCCTCTGCCATAATTTATCAGTCTTGGCAAAGATTAATAACAGCTGAAGATTGTGCTTGCCCTGGGAATTATTTATGTTCTGTATCTCTAGTGTTTGACTAATAGTTGATTCTAAACAAAAATAATTTAAACATCGCTGTTGTCTGTGGAGTTTATTGTGATACGATCACAGGCATAAGTGGTATTCTGGGAATCATTTGAGATAGCTCAAAGGTGGGGACAAGGTAAACTGTTACCTACATAGAGAAGGTGGTGGAATTCCAGGACTGCAGAGAGAAGATAGGAGATATTGTAGAAGAAGAGACTCAAGCATTAGGTGGATTGGTGGCCAGGAAACATCCTGTCATATGTCCCATGGAAGGGAGCATAATTGATCGATGGGCCCCAGCTGATGTACTCTGAATCCATTGATGTGTTTGCTTAGGGACCACGCTTCCCATCAGGTGGTTACAGTCAATGACTGAACACAACAGGGATCCTAAGCTAGGCCATTTCCTGTGAAATATGAGAGTCCTATAATGAGTAACTTTGGCTCAAGGGCATCCTATTAGGTTTGCTGAAACTGTCTTAGAACTGCACTATATATAGTCTACAATTTTTCCTACTCAATCTTTCTCTTTTCTTTCTTTCCTTCATAGGAATTAGACCTGCAACTTGGTCTGACAATTCTTACAATTCCTTCTAACTTCCTCCTGATTTTCCCTCACAGGTATTTTCTCCAAAAAAATCTCTTATACAACACATTTGCAATATGACATCTGTTTATCAGATTGCAAACACAGGTGGGAAGTCGGAGATCAATAAGATAATTTTTAATAAGATTCTATGAACCTTGCTGATATTAATAATAGGATAGCAAGTCTGCCCACTTGGTAATTTTCTCCAAAATAACAAAGGCTGAATCTCCAGGATGCTACTTTATATATCCATGCTAGTGTGGAGTATAGTTTAAAGAAGCAGGTGTATTTAGGGCCTGGTCAACCAGGGCAGATGAGAATAGCAGAAGTTCTGTTTTTACCTTACGTTTAAGTCCATACACTAACCTAAAAGACAGGAAATCAGTGAGTGAGTGAGTCCATCTAAGGTGGCAGAGAGGGGCATGGCTTTTTCCTTTATGCAAAATTCAAAGTGAGGATTTTTCTTTCCCATTCTCATTACCTTGGTATTTTGCTTTTTATTTTATTTTGCTTCCATTTTAAATGGAAGATATGCTTTAAAATATACTTTTAAATTGGTATGATTCCTTAATCACACCATTAGCCAATACCTAGTAAACCTTTATATATGCCAGACACTTTTACTAAATGCTTTAAACTACAACCTTGTGAGGTATATAAATTATCATTATTACCCTCCAATAGATGAGAAAACTGAGGTATGCAGAGGTTCAGCAGCTTCCCAAGTATCCATAGTCAGTAAAAGATGGAGCTAGAATCTAAAGTTAGATAGGATAAGTCCAAAGCTTTTTTCTTTGCAGCACTGCCTCTCAGAAGGTATATTTTCTTTTTTTGTTTGTTTGTTTGTTTTTGTTTTGTTTTTTGAGACAGAGTCTCACTCTGTTGCCCAGGCTACAGTGCTGTGACATCAGCCTAGCTCATAGCAACCTCAAACTCCTGGGCTCAAGCAATCCTTATGCCTCAGCCTCCCAAGTAGCTGGGCCTACAGGCATGTACCACCATGCCCAGCTAATGTTTTCTATATATTTTTAGTTGGCCAATTAATTTCTTTCTATTTTTAGTAGAGACGGGTCTCACTCTTGCTCAGGCTGGTTTCGAATTCCTGACCTTGAGCAATCCTCCTGCCTCGGCCTCCTAGAGTGCTAGGGTTACAGGCGTGAACCACCACCGCCTCAGAAGGTATATTTTCTAAGACCCAAATTTATAGGGCAAAAATATTAGAACTTTCAACTATCATCTCCCAGTTTATTTTAGTCAAATAGTGTATCAAGCACCTGAGGCAATTCATTATTATCCAGAGCTTCCTATGGCGCCTGTAGTCTTATTGGTCCCTTATTGGTTGAAGAGATACTTTTCTGAGGACAAATACTCACCTAGCACAGGTCACTCAGTCTTGAAATTAGTAAGGACTTGACCTCAATATATGCATTTTATCTTAAATATATGCTATTAACATAATATTCTAACTTGTATGACAATAAGCAGGGGTTTTTTTTGTCCTGATATGTGGTCCAAAGTAATTTTTCATTTTGCTTTTTAATCATAACTCAAGTGAACTAGAATAAAGAGAAAACAGAGCTATATGTTTTGTAAAAGTACTGAATTGAAAAACCAGACACATCAAAATATTTTCAACTGATCTGAAACTTTGTTAAGTCCAAATTATTAAAGAAAAGAAAGAATCTTAGTTTTTCTCCCATCTTTATTCCTGGTTGAAAATAAGACTGTATAGAAAAAAATATATTTTACACAATGTGTGTTTGTGTGTGCTCACATGCACGTGCATATACAGAATCCTAAATAAAAAAGAAAAATGCATAAGAAATAGGAGAAATATTTTGAGATTAGCTGAAGCAAATCAGGATACTTAAAATACATACTTTGAGGAAAAATACTGGTATAAAAATCTTACATTTCTATAACTTGGTTTTTTATGTACTTTATTCCCTTCTACTAGTTTCTATTTTATTGATAATTCTAAGCTACTACTTATAGTTTATTCTGAAAAAGCTGTGGGAATGTCTAACATTTCATCACAAGGACACATTGCCTTCCTGGAAAACCCTGATGGGACATAATTCTCCCCTTTCTCCCTCCTCTCTTGGTCTTCACTTTCACTCTACACCTGTAGGGTTGGTTCCCACTCCTAAGAAGTCTGAAATGATGATTCAGAGCAACATTCTGCCTAGAATATGCTTTCCCCAGAATAGGTCACACTCTGCAAAGGGGTCAACGCAGCTGTGACATCCTAACTGCTCATTTTGGTGATTTTTCCTTCCTCATTGCAAGAGAGATAAAGTTTCAGTTGAAAGGGCATTCAGCCTGGCCATATATGCTTATTGTTGAAGATGTAAAATAAAAGGAGGTGTTATAACCATAAGCAATGTTTGTCAATTATAAATATGTAATTTCATGAATCAATTGAACATCACCAAACACCTAAAACCTTTGGGTTTTAAAAAACCCCATAGTTGTGTAGGCATTTAAAGTAAATCTGCAAGATTAGGAATTATGCAGTAAAATAGTCTATCCCTCAGTGAACTAGAAAGTGTGGTATGAGAAATTCAGTAGTAGATGCAATGTTTAAGAAACTGCTCTGCAACAGAGCAGTCAAATCTTTTATTCCAAGGGTTTAGAGGCTACCTCCCAGTAAAATTCCTTATTATACTGATTATACTATCAATATTTATATTTTTTAATAGAATAACCAAGATTCAGAGAGGTTAAGTGATTTACCCCAGGTCACACAGCTGGCAAGTGGGAGAGTCTGGTTTTGAAACTGGATAGTTCAGTTCTAAAGTCCATTATCTAAGTTATTACCCATGCTCTTAACTTTGGCCATCAATCTAAATCTGGATGGCATAGTATTATAGTGAAGAGCTAAATTTCTTTATTCATTACCAGATTACCTTGGCAAAGTCCTTTGCATTTCTGGGGCACACTTTAGAAAAACTCATTGTTTATAGAATGAAAGCATGGTATTACATTCATTCATTCAAAAAATTTTACTGAGCATCTACAGGTTGCAGCCACCATTTTGGGCCCAAAATGACCTCTAAAGTCTCCCCAAACTGTAAGATACTATGATACTCTACTACATGAGAACAGAATTTTTACCATTATGGATACCTTTGAAATAGTCAACATTTATTTTTAGTATAATTTTCCCTTCTTAAAGGAAATATGGGCAATGACAAGAGATAAGATTCTGGAGGAGGATATTTGATTCATAGACAGATGATCAGACATTTAGATGGGGTATAAAGTATAGGCATGCAAGTTTTGGAATAAAAATATAAAGCTTGATGATTAAGACATGACACTATTTATAGTTTATAAAGGAAAAAGAACTACAAACTCTCACATACATTCTCACTTTATGTAAATTCCCAAAGATACCAACAGTTAATTCAAAACATAGGGTCTATAACTAGGAAAATTTTTAAAATGTATAAGGGAAAAAAGAACACACCAAAGTCTTTTTTATATTAAATTCCCATGTAATTCTGGCATAATAATAGTACAGATGGACTGATAATAGTGATGATGATGATTATCATCATCATCATAATAGGCAGAAAAAGAAAGAATTGAATGAATTATAGCTCATTACTATTGAGGTTTTTATTGCATTTACAACTTTGTTAAAACTCATTGGAAAGCAATTTGGTAATGTATAATAAATATTAATACACATGTGCTTTGATCCTTATTCGTAAGAACTGATTGATCTTGTATCAGTAATGATAAGAAGAAAAAATACTACAGCAATAAAAATGTTGATTAAATCATCATTTGTATTTGCATAAAGCTGGGGAAAAGTCTAAATAACAATAAAATGGAGAATGGTTGTGTAAATTATGGTATATTTACTCCATGCAATTTTCTTTGTAATTTAAAAAGCTAATTAAGAAATGATGTAGCAAGAAGGAAAAGTTATAATAGTAAGTAAAAAAAAAGTAGAGTGCAAAATCACAAATATATCCTTGTTCTAGAGCTTGACAATCCTGGAATAGTTAAGTAATTTTTTTTTTTAATCATTCTTATGGCAGTAGTTGAGACAAATAGATTGTGATTATGGCTCCTTAATCTGCTGGTCAAATATGGTTGCTATGCTTATGCTTTTTCCAGCTATATATCTGCTCATCTTGACTGTGGAAACCTGAATAACACCAACAACTTTTGGATAAACTAACTCCTCTATGAAAATATTTAAGTTCCCTTCTCTCTGAAATCTTCATTAATGGCGTGCCCCTCGAATTGACACCTGCAATCGTTTCCTCTTAATAGAATGCTATCATATATCAAGCCTCAAATAGACAATTTTTGTGGTCCCAAACATTTTTAATTTATGAGAATTTTTCTGCATGTTACAGCTGGTTATTAAATTCTAATACAACTACCACCCACACAACCTCAGCAGGCAGAATAAAATCCCCACTGGTCGGGGTTCAGGATGCATTTGCTTCTTTGCATGACACAATGATTGTGAAAACTCAGCTCTGACAGGATTGGCATGTGAGAAAAATTGACGAGGGCAGAATATCCAAGGAACAAAAGGAGAAGAGGCATGCCCAAGATGGGCAGTGTAATGCGTCAGGGACATGCCAGAAATCAGCCTGAAGCACTGAGACGTCTCTATAAATACTGACAGAGCCAACCCCATGCTGCCATCAAGAATGGGACAGCTCATTTTGAAATAAAGAAACCAAAGCCGGTGTTACAATTCAAAGCCTGGTTTTCCAAGGAGAAACAATGGCTATCAACTCAAAAGACACATTCATCTGTGTAATAACTTTGCCAAAAGACTCATTGATTAGCCAGACGTTTTCGATAATGATATTTTTATCACTGGCAAAGACAATTAATTAGAAATCAGGTAGTGACATTTTCTAGGTAGTTCAGATTTTCATATATAACTATATATGAAACATTTATATATAACATTTCATATATAACTATTTAACTATAACTATTTGTCAACTATTTTGTGTGTGTGTTTATGTGTATGAAACATCTTTAATGTGTAGCTATCTCATACACACACTCACAACTAATGGATGCGACGTGCACTGTATGGGGGAAGGGCACACCTCTAGCCCTGGCTTGGGCGAGGCAGTCCTTACTTGTAACCAAAATGTTTGTACCCCCATAATATCCTGAAATTAAAAAAAATGTGAAAAAAAGTATGTGCCCAAGTAAAGAATTCTGTAAATTCTTAAAAAAAAAAAAAGATGTGTAAAACAGTCCCACTTTAATAAATACAGCAACTAATTAAACTGAATCAATCAGGCCTGGAGAACTTATCCTCTTGATGAAATGAATTTCCTTGGAGATTTTGCCAAAAGCTAAAAGTTTGCCTTATACCTGATTTCCCAAAACAGAACATAGAAGACAACTCTACCTGTCCTTTCGCTGAAATCAGATTTTTTTCCCCTTTCTGAACATGCATTAATTGCTGATGATAGCAGTGGGAATCTAACCATAGTGCATTCATATCTATGTAAATATGCCACCATCTCTTCTATGGATATATACCACATTATAAATTATTCAATAGTAATAGATTACTAAGCAGTGCAATCACAGTATTCCAGTCTCAATGTCAAGATATGTTTAACATGGGTGGCACTGGGATAAATTTTGTAAATATTCTCTGCAGGCCATTCAAAAGAGATGGATTTTTTTTCAACTCACCATCCTCCTTTGAGAAAAAGCAACCAATGTACAAGTGTCATTATCCAGGTAGCAATTTCTATCTTACACCATTTCTTGTAGTAGAACAAGCATAGATTTTTGTGACAAAGCAGAGACTTGGGTACAAATACAGTCTCTTTCATTATGAGTAGACGGCCATTAATTTCTTCAGCACTTAACTATGGTTTATCTTAGCATATATTTTTTTTAGTTATTTTGTTTATTTTCTTCCTCCCCCAATAAAATGTAAGATCCATAAGAGCAGAGCTTTGACAGTTTGTATATTGATGTGTCTTACATATAGTTGCTACTTGATATATTAGTTGAATGGTTAAGGGACTCACTCTCTGAAGAACTTCCAGCTTGTGCTACCAACTGTAAAGAGCAGTGGAAATATTATATATGGAGAAGTAGCTATATGTACCCTCAAAATTTGGCTATACTGCCTCTGAGTATCAGGATCAGTCACAATCTGAATTGAAAGAGGTTATATAATACATACTTATACTAATCAATGTAAAATTTAAAATCATATTAACATTTTATGTATATGTATAAATTTTACATCTTCAGGGAAATATATCCTAATCTATGGATATTTTAAAAGCGAAAATAACAACTAAACAACACCTCAAGTTCAACAAATATTTTATCAATTAGTCAAGTTTTTTTCAAATCTACTCTCTGCTTGAAAATATAGGCTTTGATTTCCAAGTTATAATCTACTTAATAAATTGTATCACTGGTGCTTAGTAAAATAGCATTGCCAGAAGTCAACAAAAAACTGAGAATCTTCTTTAACTCGCTCATTTACTTTTTATTCAAGAATATTTATAGAGTGCCTACTACCTTCCCAGTATAATTCTAGGAAATTAAAATATAGCATTCAACAAAAGAGGAAAAAATCCTGCCCTCACAAAATTCCTCCTCTCAAAAAGTTTATTTCTAAGAATATAGAATTTAAAACTATATAAATACAAATGCAAATATAAATATAAGTGTATATAACAGAATAGCATATTATTAATTTGTTAAGAAATAATTCATGGTTAATGATATAAGCTTAAATAATAAAGTAGATATATTCTAGATTGAGTGGTTAAGAAAGACCTCTCTAGGGAGGAGACATTTGAAAAAACATTTGAGTGTAAAGAGGGAAAGAATGAAGAGAGTACTTAGGAAAGAGCACTCTAATCAGAGATAATAGCAAATGCAAAAGCCCTGTATGGCAAATGCTTGGTTTCTTTGAGAAACTGCAAGATCAAAGTGAGCATTAGAGAATGGAGAAGATGAAGTTATAGAGATCGTCAGAGGCCAGATGAAATTGGCTGTTAAAGGCTATTGTAAGAACGTTGGAATTTATTCTAAAAATAATGGGAAACTTTAAGAGATTTTTGTTTTTATGATAACACTCTGTCCCTTCTTTGTGGATTAGGCTCTAGGTACATTTGTTGCAGGGAGACCAGTTAGGAGGTCATTGCTATTTGAGATGAAAGAAGATGATGGAATGTGCTAAGATGGTAGCAATGGAAGTGATGAGAAGAAGTCATATCCTGTGGAGGTAGAACTGGCAGAATAGGCTGGTAAGTTGGTGGCGATAAGGATGTGCGATGTGAGAGAGAGATCCGAGAGGATGCCCAAGAATTTAATTTGAGAAACAAGGACACTGGTGGAGCTCTTTACTGAGATGCAGAGCATTGGGGAAGGAATGGGTTTGTGGAAGCAAACTTAGAGTTATGTCTTTTGGGTGTTAATATTTTGATGATTAATATTAATTGAAATTCAATGGAAGTTTTGAGTAAGCTGTTGAATAAACAAGGGTAGAGGCCAAGGGAAAGTCACACCTGAAGATATAAAGTCGAGAATCATCAGTGTATAAATGGCTCCAAAAGACCTGATTCTAAATAAGACCACAAAGTGTGTATAATAGAGATAAGATGTCTAAGAGCTAAATCCTGGATCTCTCCAATTTTTAAAGGTGAGTATAATAGCATAAAGAAGCTCTGGACTAAAAGGCTGAAAAGAAGAAACCAGTCAGGTTTGAGAAAAACCAAAGTACATAGTGTACACAAGTCAAATGAAGTAATTGTTTCAAATGGGAAGAATGATAAATGTTCTTGAGAATAGAGTATGATGGGGCCTCAAATATTCCTTTCTCAGGAAAGTCCTGATTGATAATAATGTGGTATATGCATTCATCTCATGTTCTATTTCAAATGTAATGCGTTTGAACACATTTCCCAAAACTCAACTATGCCAAACTTTTTGATATTACTTTACTTCATCTATTTAGCATACTGAGGCTTAAATTCTGCAAATATTATTACTGTGAATTGGAATAATGGAAGTTGATAGGCTTTATGGAATTTATATAATCCTGAAATAATTTATATATTTATATTAATATTAAGACTATAGTTAGGTAAACTCAAGGAAGTTTTAGCTTTGCCTTGGTAATATAAGTTCACTGTCTTAAACTGAGAGTTTGGTAGTCAATGTTATTGCACACGGATAAGGATAAATGTCCACTTGAAAAAATTATCCAAAGACTCATCACTTACTTTTCTACTCATCATTCAATTTTACCTGTTTTAGTCAACGTTGTATAAGCTTCCAAACAACTATTTAAGGACTGAGGGATTTAAAAAAGAAAAAAAAATTCACATCCCATTCATTTCCTAATAAGCTATTTTTACAACACATTTTTTTAACCCTCTTAAGAACATACATGGAAATATGGGACAGGTCTAATTGCCCACAGACTATAAATAATAACTGACCAAAAAAGTGTCTGTTAAAATGTCTTGGTAATGAATGAAGCAATCCCATGAAGAGACATCAGAGTTTACTTCCTCCTCTGAAGACGTCATGCTATATCCAGGCCAAATAATTGAAATCCCATGTCTTTGAGCTATCTGTCTGATAAAATAGGAGGCAAAGAAAATGTCTCACTTGTGAGTTGTTTGCCTGATAATTCTTTAAAAAGCATAGCATTCTCGTGAGTATGCCCGTCTGCTGAGTGGCTTTCATTTATTTATCGCTGAGCAACTTCATAAAGTTCTGCTAAGTTTCCTTTCTAGGGTTCGAAGCATTAAAAAATGTCATTTGGAAATTGATTCAATTCTCTCAGATGTCACAAGAGAAAAACAACCTCAAGAGTATGTGATACCCATTTTACGTTGGTGCAAAAATTTCCACGATGAGCCAAAAATGACACCTGGCGGAAGGCTCACATGTTATGGTGGAGCAGGCACTAAGTGTAGAGATGATAGATCAACACTTTCCCCTATGTCTCACTGTAATTATTAATATCATCTCCTTTCATATTCAAGAGAAACTTATTTTCCAACTCAGGGGGAATCCTGGAATATAGCAAGTGGGGAGAACATAGCTGAACAGTATCTGGCCCTCATTAGGTATTCAGTAAATGATGACAATTTGATTAAGAAATGAGAGTTTCTGTCAAGACTCCACCAACAATGTATATGTGCCCATGTGTGCATGTATTGTGTGAAAAGTACTTTTTGATTACTTAGCAGGATTCTCATAAATGGTTTAACACAGAAATGGAGAATCTAGGGTAGAAGTCTAGGGAGGCAGATGATTGGCATCTGGAACAATTCTCTACTAAAAGCTCAAACTTGACCACTGGTTTAGAGTGCATTTCAGAGTGCTGTTCCATTAATGCGCATGTAGTGACAGCTCATCTAATTAAAACACAGAAGCAAGGAGCTTTTGGATTTGACTAAACCTTGTTGGAAGGTAAAGGTAAAGGTAAGAATAGATGTGATTCAAGAGCAATACCTGGTCTGATATTTTGCACAATTATTGTACAAAAATCCAGCAGATGAGGGCTCTTACTGTTGTCTTGGGGGCATGGGGAAGGGTCGAGGATAAAGAAAATAAAGTGAGGAGTGACAGTTAAGTAAAATCTCAAGTCATTTTCCCATACTGTTGGTCACACTTGATTAAAGAGAATTCCTAGAGAGTTAAGCCCTTCTGAGAATAACAGCTTATTGGTGTTTTTAATTAAAGTAGTTTTAGTTTACACTAAAGTTATTATAAATGACAGAATGCCACCATGTTTATATTATATTATCAGTTAGAGAACACATTCCAGAAAATATTTATAGAGCTTTGTTAGAACATTACAAAGTATTATATCCCATTTTTTCAAAGCAAACAAAAAGAAACAGAAGGATTTCGCATAGTATATGTATAATGGTTTTCAACAAAGAATACATCTATAGAATTTTTAAAGTTATATTTATTTTCAGTTTGAGGAAACAGCTTTACTTTATAACACTAGAATTTTAAGAAATAGCCTAAGAAATCCCAGCCTTTAAATATATAATATAAATATATACAGTAATAAATAAAATGTTAAATGCATTTTAATTCAGCAGTGTAAAATACAGAATATTTCCACACCATTTTACATTTGATTTTGATCTTATATTTTGGTATGCTTTTCATTAGAAATACGTGACTAACAACACTCCTATACCATGAAGCCTTTTATTGAAAAAAATATTATTGCATTGAACTACAGTCCAAGTAATTTATTGAATAACCTAAAAAAAAGCTGCTCTGCATGTACAATAGTGCAATTTACTTAGCCACAGTATAATTTTAAAAACCACTTTGTACAGAAAATACAAAATAAAATTATTGGTTTATGTATCATATTGCCAGAGTATCATCTAGTTTAATTACAAATTAAATACTTTCGATAGAATTGAGTAAGGTGGGAATTTGCTTTAAACAGCTACACAACCAATTAACATTGCCAACTATTTTACCTCACATATTGAAGGAACTAACAATTTTGTATGGTGGATAAGAAACTTCTTGAAGTGGTTTGTTTTAATATGTGAATATGTTTTGAAGCACACTATTTTGGACAAAGATCAAGGGATATAACTAAAGACTAAAGAATACGTTCATTAAGAACACACACACATTCACACTCATATGTACACACATACATATTTCAATTTTTCTAAATTGCCTTATTTACTTTTATGATTCCAACAAGATACTCTTACTCTTGTTATTTAACCACTTCGGTATGAGTGTCGACTATAGTCGACAGCCACAGATGAACGCGCACAGCTGAGCGTCGACTTTAGTGGACAGCCAAAAGCTTTTACTTTTATAGCTTTTATCTCTGCAGTTGCAGTGTGTACGTTCAGCTAATAAGTTACTACGAATCTGTGACCTTTTAACAAGTCCTTAGTAGGAGTTATTATAGTTAATTTCCTAAAGCCGCCTGTAAAGTAAAACAAGCTTTCAGTGCTTTAAAGCTTTCTTCATCACACAAGAGCAAAATGGATTCGAGGTAAATGCACAGCACAAACTATCGTGCAGACTATGAGTGCCGGCTGTGAGCAAGGTTTTGGGGCCGGTAAGTGCCATACCGAAATGGTTAAGAAACATGGTGAGTTGCAAAAAAAGGCAGTGACTTTGAGAAAGGAATTAAGAAAGTAGATTGGAGCTCTCCCTCCTATACAAAGGTGCATAGAATGAAAATGACCCTTTGGCTTCTCTCTCTAATATTGGCTTATTCCAAACCTAACCCATTCAGCCATTGCTTCCATTTTAATATAGCTTAATCCAAAGATACAACAATCACCTTCAATGTCTACCTAATAGAAGAAGTGGATAATATTTTTTGCTGGAATGAAATGATAACCTTTGAAAATCCTCTAGACCCAGGCTTATTCTCAAGAGAACTCATATTTTTAGTGGGAAACTCTCATCTTATTGAAGTGATTTCAGACTGAGACACAAAGGGCAGCCATCTGTTTTCCTGACTACTGTGAGAACTGGTCATCCACTTGATTTTTAATAATGTTTCTATTTGCCAATGAGAACACATGTCTCCTTAGAAGTTGGTCTAATTTAAAGAATCAGAATTAAACCCCTTTATGAGCTCTGCTGGGCCTGAGATAAGTACTAGGTCAATTTTGCCCTGAAATATATTAGCTACATAACATGGATGTGTGAGATTTGGGTCCTTTAAATGGTATTTTTAGAAAACTGGATCTGATATTTACATGTTTTTCTTCAGAAGGTTTTACCATCTTTCTGAAAACTCATGGGAAAGTTTTCAGGAGAGATTGAGAAACGTGCTGCTGGTTTGAGATGATTGGCAATGTTATTTCACCACTAAGGAGTCAACGAGCCGCACATGCTGGGAGGGCACATGGACGTTTCCTCCACATGCATTTAGAACACTGAAATACCGATGGCATGCTAACCGGTAGAGCCATCTCTGTATCTCCAATTCTTGTTTCAAATGCTTGAAGTGTACGATGTCTGGGGATCAGTTTGAAAACATTATACAATTCAGAAAGCTGTGTTGCTGCCATCATTTGGAACTGAGTAAGCTAGAACTTCAAGCACGAAGGGAGATAGATCCAGCAATATGAGCCTGAGTAATTTTACTGATTAAATATTACATTCAATGGGAAAGTTTTATAGGATTGGTTTCTTTTAATATATTTCTATTCAGAGATAACAGAGACATTCCATTAAGTCCTGGCAGAAACTGAAGAAAAGGGAGTCACTGTCAAATCTATTTTCTGTAAGTGAAACAGACATTTTAAGGAATCATTTCATGAAATGTCTACCTAAGAAAAAAACCCTGGGAATTGAGCACTTTTAAAATCATTCTCCATAATCTAATCATTTTCCCTATTTTATTTATGATGTTTATAAAGGTGAACTTCAAGAGAATGTTGAAATGCAGTTTTCATAACCCCATTGTATTTTTTTTTGCTGAATTTGGCAGGGAATTATTAGGAAGATGAACTTTCCCAAATTCTTAGTTCTTCATGCAAAGACATTTTGTTTAGCCATACCTGAATTCATCGAGGCTATCTGATGGTGGACTGGCTCTACATCTCTAAGGAAGATAGATAGGTAAGAATGTGTTTGTGCATGTATGTGTGTACATGTGTGTAAAGATTTCACAGACTTTATTAAGCCTTTATATTAGATACAAAAACTTGCCTCCATGAGGCATATGTGAAAGTATAATTCCATAAAGAGAATTACGCAGGCATTGGGCATAAAATAAATTTAATGCTAAAAATCAACCGTCAAATAATTATGTAATTAGAAGAAAACAATGCCGAAAGCATCAAATAGAGTGGTATTTTTTTCCTAAATAGAACTATTTTAGAATTAAATATATATTTAGAATTCTTTGTTTAATTTATTTTTTCCCAAGTGTGTTTCTCTTAAGGTAAAATGGAAAATAAAATACAGTGTTTGAGCCTATAGTCACTGATTTCAGGGAAGTAAGTTTTATAATTGCATCTTTCCTCATGTGATGCCATGATTTTTACAATTTTCTCACCCTGGAATACAAATTATTTTTTATTTAACCACTTCGGTACCACGCTCACCGGCTGCGAAACCTTGCCCACAGCCGGCACTCACAGTCTGAAAAATTAGAAAAGTCATATCACGGCTGTCGGCTAAAGTCGCTGTGCGCGTTCTTCTGTGGCTGTCGACTATAGTCGACGCTGGTACCGAAATGGTTAATAGTGAATTCTGCTTTCCCATGGTCCAAATTAGTATATCAGTGAACACTTTCATCATTGTTGATACAAGACAGAGTAGTCGTTTCCATGTCATCAATTCATATAAATCTATCTTTGTTAGTCAAAATTAAGTGCTCAGTAGATGGTCTCTGGTCTAACCTTCTGAGAGATTAAATTGTTCACCAAGACAATTATAAAATTAATCAGATGTTTTGTCTTTTTCATAATATGGCTTCTGTTGAGTTCCTATGATTATCTTGGCTCTGTGTCAGCTTTGCAATCTGCCTTAGGAAATAATTATTCTCATTACTTTTTTTTTTTTAATCTGCAAGGCATTTGTCATCTATTCTTATAATAAATATTTTATTTATTTCACTTTTGGGAAGATTCATCCAATGTTGATCAATGGTCTTTTATAATCACTTTTATGAAATTCCATGCAAGTACAGAGTTTCTTGCTTTTTGATTTTTTTTTCCTTCATTTTTCTATTCTTTCAAAATAAGATAGACCTTGTCACTGCTATATCCCAGTCAAAACTATCATCCCATAAGTTTCTGGTGATGTCCTAGAAACTCCATTTTTTCTTTATGTTAAAATTTCAGATATACTCTATATCCTTTTATTTTTTATTTTTTGTGCTCTTCTCTCTCTCTTTTTCTTTCTCTCTCCTGCATCAAAGGTATCCTTTCCGTTTGTTTACCAAGTATTAAGTATTTCACCTTTCAACTTCATTTTCCTCATATGTAATAATGAATGATAGATAATATTGATCTCAGGACACAGTTGTGAAAATTAAATGAAATAATGTGGACCAAATGCTTAGCCTGATTCTACCTGAAACACATCGTGCCTTCAGTAAATATACCTATCTTCCTTGTGAAACCAAGGCTGAAGATAGTGTCTTTCTCACCTTCTAGTAGTAGAGGAGTTTGCTTCCTCATATACACAGCAGTGGATGATCAACCCCATTTCTGTTTAGTTTGATTTTCTACGAAACTCATGTTTGTGGGGAATGTGCTATCACATGTTTATTTATTTTTTTTCATTTTAAGAATATAAAATAATAAACCTAACTGGAGGGCCATTCACAAATATAGATGCAAGAAATGTAAATTCTTTGGGCCAGAAAACATTTTGAATAAATATTTGAAATCATTTGCAAAATTACATGGATGGTGATTTTATTCATCACCATTCATTGTTTTGTAAATATCTAGTATAATTGAGTAAAACACACCAGATATTGTATAAGATTTTCTTAATAAACATGTAAAAATACTGACATTTCCAAGCCTTTTACTTCTATGCTTAAACATGTATTGGCTGAACACAGTAAGATTTCTGAGTAGAAGAATAATGAACACTCAACATTTTAGTCCCTATAATATTTGAAAGATTGTTCAATATGTTTAAAATGTTATTCTGAGTATATTTTATTTTCTTTTTTGCATTGTCAAATGTCAATGATAGTTTGTATATGTTTTCTTATACAAATATTAAACATTCTTAATTTTTACAATCACAAAATTATCTTGACATAGATTTGTGTGAAATGAAGTTAACTCATTTTTCACAGAAACTCAACAGTACAATCTATGAAGATTGTTTTTCATTAAAGTGTAGTTTTCAACTTGAATTAATCAGAAAATTTCTTGCTATCTCTTATTTCCTATTAAAATACAGTAACAGAGTACATAGATTGAAAGCTTAGTCAATAGTTAAACATGGAAATTATTTTTAGAAACTGGTTCATTCACTGACCTTTTATTATTTATCTGGCAAATAAAACCAAATGTGCATTCATTCTTTGACTCAACAAACATCTAGAACATACGGTATTATATTCCATTTGATTTTTCTTTGTAATATTAATGGTCTCCTTAAATGTTTTCTGTTATTATTTTATAACATTATGTGAGAAACTAACCAAAACAGGTCTTTAACACTTTTCCTTTCACCATTCCATAAACTTATTTAACATTTGCCCTGTTATTTTTGCAAGCTAAAAGAAATTCTTAAAATGTTCTTGTTTCAATATTGGTCAATTTGGTTCATATTTATAGATTGGTCACATTTTGAATTGGCAGCAATGTTTTAAATCTTATAATAATTGGATAGACCACTTTAGATGTATCATTTGCTAGGTAGTGACAATTTGTTTTATTTATCCACAAGAGGAGCTTCAACACCTGTCAGTTCAAGTGCGCCGACACATTTAAGGCCTCTTTCACTCCATTGAACTGTTGCATCTGGCTGGAGCAAGAATGATGGCAAAGATCTTGACCTTGGAACACTGGTTGGATTAAAGGATTCAAGTGGATGATCGAAGTTGTGGCTGGATTTAAGTGAGGGCCAAACAATGTGGGGATAAACGCTGTTGGAGGCAGGGGCTGGAGTGTTATGTGGGATGAGTGGAAGGGAGCAGCAACTAAATGCAGGGGATGCCCTGCTAAGAAAGTTGGGTGTGCAGGGATAATGGTTGGAGTCAGAGTCGAAAATGAGATCGGAGTGAAATGTGGCTGTGACAGGGGATGTAGGTGAGCAATAGGGAGGTGACGGCTATGAGAACTTATGGAAGCAGAAACAGCAAAATGCTGCAGGAACGTGTGGTGGATGGCGGTGATAGACGCGTGCTGGTGAACTGGAACCGTCTGTACAGCTGACGCCGGGGAGAAGGCAGTCAGCCCTGCAGCAGGCAAAACTCGAAGATGCTTTGATAGGAGCTGTTTCTGCATATGCTGCTGGGCTTGTAGTTGCAGGAGCTTATATTTATCTATTTCATCAGGAGAAAATGTTATGGGCTGTTGAATTAAAGGGGGAGAGATAGATTTATGGCATGTTTCTAATTCTTCGTCCACTTTGTCAGACATCTGCATAGTTTTGTCATAGTAAGAGTTTATATTTCCTTCTACATGATTCATATGCATGCTTACATCCTGTAAGTTGAGATTTATTTGGTCCTCTTTGGTCTCTGTTGAATCAGTAACACCAGTATATCTATTAGATGGAAAAGCACCAGGGAAATCATTTGGTACTGGGTCACAGCTCTGAATAAAAGGTTGGGCTTCACTAATTAAAGGTTTTGATTGTTCTTTTGTTGTTGGGTTCCTTTTTATGTTTAGTGACTGAGACTCTGTTACTATGTGAATTATACCTTTAGAAAGATGGTTATCACAGTCAGTGTCTGCTAAAATGGTAATATTATTTGTCTGTGAACTTTTGAATTTGTCTTTCTCAGTAGTCCTTGGGATGACACTGCCTTTGTCATTTCTTATTTTAGTTGTGTGCTGTATGTTTTCAGACAAAGGCAATGCCGGTCTATTACAGCCCGGTGATACAGGTTGAACTGTGCACTGGCTTTGTGAATGAGTCTCTAATTCATTTTTACAGCTGTTTGAAGAGACCTCAAAATTAGTTGACTGTTCCCGACACTTCTTGGCCTGTACTCTTTCTAAAAGGCTTTTGGCTGTCTGGGGGGTCTTTTTGCCATCCGTAATGTTCAACTGCGTGGTTTCTGAAGGGCCACTGGAACAGTTCCTTGGGAGGCAGCTGATATTCTCAGAGTTACACTGTATGGGCTTGACTGTTCCCAGATCACAAATGTGAGGGCTGTCCAAACACTCTTGATTTCTCTTGATTTTATTTAAGTAATACATTCTCTCTCTTGAGTAAGAGCCTAATCTGCCGTGCGGAGGTCCATGGCAATTAGGTGATTTTTTGCTGCCACCAGCATAGGAAACCTGTGAAGTAGAACCAGAATCACAATGGATGATTCCAGTAGATTTTGTCCCTGGCAATTGTTGTTGATTTTTGCCCAGTTTATGTCTCTCTCTGCAGGGACAATATCTGTGTTTGGAGTATTTCTCATTTTTAACTGATTTCCACAATTTGCAGTTCCTGTCTCTCTGTGTTTCAGGCCGTAGTCGGTTGCTCTTCGTGATCTCATCAGACAAGTAAAGCCAGTTGTGCTTTCTGCGTTTCCATTTGTGTCTTTCAGCGGAGTTGTGTTCCCTTTTACAAAAGTAGAGCAGATTACCTCTGCCATTATCACTGAACCTATGACGCAAACAAGTACTTCTCAAGCTGGACCTGCTGCTAGGGTATGGGTCCGGAGGGCTAGAACGTCCATTCAGAGATGATTTTGGAGAGCATCTCTTGTGACTTTGGTTTTCACATCCATAAACATGGCTGGTGATGCCAATGTGGTTACTATTCAAAATTACACTGAAGTCCTTCCCATGGTCACTGCAGTCCACTCCTGTATAAGGACTGGAATGACAGTTGAATTGGCTTTCGTCTTCAAACTCTGAATGAGGATCACAGGGGATCAGTTTATGCTTTTTAGTCCTAGAGATGTAGGGAGGAAAAGACAGGCCCTCATTTGCATCATTTAGAACTACCCTCTGGCAGCTTTGCCTATGGGCCCCCAAAGGTTGCTCATCATCGCTATTGTTATTTTTTCCTACACAATCCTTTATAGACTTATCAAAGTAAGCAGGCACTTCAGGAGTTTTCACTTTCAAATCCTTTTCACTAAAATTATGTTCACTCTTATTTGGCTCAGAATCATGGTAGCCCAAATTATATTTTCTCTGGAAATTTTCCCAATTCGGATTAGCTATCATCATCTTTGGTTTCAGAGACTGATTATCTTCTTGGATCGATTTTTGTTGGTCCTTTATTAAACCTGAGACTTGGCTCTCTATTTTATTCTTCATTTCCAAGGGTTCCTCACCCAATTCTATTTTTAATTCCTGGGGATTAGGACCATACTTTGAGTTCCGAGAAAGCTTAAAATCAAAATATAATGGGTTGCAGCCGTAAGAGATACAAGGCTCTGTTTTTGTAAAGAGCAGAAGTTCCGTAGGCCATTGAAGAGTGGTGTGGCCATCCTTGCTTTGTACATGGAGAAAAGGCAATGGTTTGGATGTCACTTCTCTTACAAGTCTTTGCACATTTTTGCTAACTATTTCTGTTTTATCTAAAGATCTTTCTCTGTCCTCCACTCTGGAATTTGGATTCAGATACATTGTACTCTTTTGTTCACTTGGCTCTGGTGATGAAAACTCATCCAGGCAGTCAAATACTCTGGCATTACTGTGTTTGTAAATGGTCGGTGGGCTGAATGAAGCATTTGCTTGGCTTGGGTGATTAATGTGGTTTTCTAAAGTGTTCTTCAACATGTTCCTAGTTTCTTTTTCTCTGCTGGAAGGTGTAAAATCCACATCCGAAAGATGAATGTTAGATTTAGATAATGAAGCATGAATGCCAATTGATTCTTCTAGTGTTCCATCGATAGAGTCATTTTTGTCTTGCAAAATTTTAGAGCTCATGGAGAAGGTATTATGTAAAACCCTTTCCAGATGGCTTGGTGAGATGTTTACATCTTTTTCCTTAGTAAGGTGTGCATCCTCATTTGCAAACCTGCAGCACTTGTATTTCTCTGCAGTTTTTTTTGTCTTATAAAGGGGTGACTTGTTACAATCATGGGTTTCCTCTGTGTTCTCACTGAAAACTGATGCTGAAGATTCTAATTTTAGATGTACTTTTTTGGAAAAAGAAAATGATACTCCTGTCCTGTGATTTGCATTGCCAAGATCTGAAGATGTTTGTGCTATCCGATTTCCAAATAAATAACGTCTGTCTGTTTGCAACTGGTGTCGATTTGGCATGGAAGACCGCAGTTTATCAGAAATGCTTCTGGGAAGATTCTTTCCTTTAAGGAGAAGAGCGTTCTTCATGCAAGATACCTTTCTGCCATTCTTAACTGGGAACATTTCTTGCTGGAGTTGCTTTTCTGTGGTTACTCTGGGGGCTTTGTATGCTGGTCCATTTCCAGAAACACTGTAAATACAATAAATATTTACATGATTAACACATTAGATTTGGAATATGTGAAGATTTTGTAGTGTTTCTATGAATTATTCTACTATATCTGAACTATATCTTCTGTATTATAACCATTTTATACTTGCTTATACAACTCAGTTTAACTTTTATAGTGGCTACTTCTAAAATGCATTGTTTATGTGTAGTATTTTGAAATTATTAAAAAGCAATAGCAAGTGAATATCTTATCCTACTACTGCAAAAGAAAACAAGTATTGCATTTACATCACAATATGTCATCCAGATGCTATCAATTCTTTGAAATAGAGATTTAACATTATTTTACTAAGAGTATTCCAATCAGTGAATACACATTAAATAAGGAATTAAATAGAATTAAAAGTCACTTCCATCTGGGAGGCTGAGGCAGGAGGATTGCTCGAAGTCAGGAGTTCAAGACCAGCCTGAGCAAGAGTGAGACCCCCTCTCTATTAAAAATAGAAAGAAATT
>VBSM01002217.1:47386786-47406109 GCA_008086735.1 Cheirogaleus medius
CTCCCACTGATTTTACTTTTACATAGAAGTGTAGTTTTCTTTTGAGTATTGATATTCATCCAGTGATATGAGTAAATTGTTTTATTAATTCTAATAAGTTCATTTATGTTTTCTAGACATGATGATAACATTGTTTCTTCTCTTGGAATTATTATACTTTTTTTTTCTTATCTCACTGCATTATCTAGGGCCTTCAATGCAATGTTAAATAGAAATTGTGATAGCAGGAACCACCGACTTATTTATTGTTCTTAATTTTAATGGAGAGTTTTCAAAATATACCATTAATAAGAAGTCCATTGTATTTTATTAAAAATCATTTACCATGCTAGAGAAGTTCCCTCCTTTTTAAGTTTCCTAAGGTTTTTTTATTCTGAATGGATAGTGAATGTTAATTTTTTCTCTTCATCTACTGTAGCAATAATGAGGTGAATTACATTAATACATTTTCTAGTTATAAATAGGCTTTTCATTCTTAGGAGAAATTCTAATTATATTATGTATTTTTATCTTATAAATTGTTGGATTTAGATGCATTAATGTATTTACTATTTTTGTATCTGTTCATGACTTATCTGGGCCTGTACTTTACCTTTTTAAATTATTTATACTCTTCCATCTTGTTGTGAGTCTTTCTTTTTTATTAATATATGGTCTGGAGGGGTTTATATAATATTGGAATTACCGGTATCTGAAAAACTTCCTTGAAACCATGTAGATTTAATATTTACACAATGAGAGTATTTTAAAAGTTGTTTCAATTATTTTGATGGTGATAAAACAATTCAGGCTTACTATTTCTTCTGGAATCTGAGTGAGATGAGTTTTTATGAGAATTTACTCATTTCATATAAGTTTTTACATGTATAAAGTTTTTCATAATATTCTTTTCTTAGGTGCATATCAATAACATCTCTAGTCATACCATTTTTTTTCTTTTAAATTAGTGAATCTTTCATTGATGCCTTCTTTATTAATTGACCAAAGGATTATATATTTTCTTAATTTATTGAAATATAAATAGCACTCTTTTGGCTCTACTGATCCTCTCTGTTGTACTTTTTTTTAATTTATACATTTTATCTTTCCTTTTTTCCTACTTCCTTTGAATTATTCTCCTGTTTTTTCTTACATTCAATTTCTTGTTGGATATTTCACTTACTAAATTTTGTCCTTATTTCTGTTCTAAAACTAGAAATTTCCCTTTAAGTACTACCTTAACTATATCACAGAAGTTTTGAAAAGCAGTATTTTCATATTTATTGAGTTATAAATATTTCTTAATTTCCATTATTAATTTCAAAGTGTTCTTTGATTCATGAAAATTTACATGTAATATTTAAAACTTTCAAATTTGTGAAGTTTTCTACTTAAAATGTATAGCTATTGATTTCTAATTCAATTTCATTGTGATCAAAGACTGGTCACTCCAATATCTTCTACTATTGAAACAGTTATAGTCTTTACATTTTATTCTTTTAGAGGTTACCTTGGCTATTTATTTAAGAAAGCTATGTCTCTTATTCCTTTTCCAGGTTTTCCAAGTAAAAGTCTCTGTGATGAGTTCTGTGTAATTTCTTCAATTCTATCTTTTCTAATTTTGTTTAGGCCATGGCTAATCACTTATTGAAGTTTCTTTTTAATTTTAATTATAGTTTTCATTTCTACCGGTTTATTTGTTATTTTCTAAATATTTCTGAGTTTCTATTTATTTGCCTGTATTTTCAAACTTCTCTTTCATTAAAAAAATCTTAATCATAATTAATTTTATAATTTGATGTGTAATATTTTCAGTATCTTAACATATTTGCAGGTATGATTCTGATGTTTCTTTAATTCTCTCTTATTAATGGCACCTTATTCCTGTTGCATTTTGTGAATTTGACCATGAGATTTTTATTTTCCTTAGAACTTTAACTTGGGTATTATGTGAGATCAAAGGTTACTAAAGAACATTTGGCTTTTGCCTGTGTAAGTTGCCTGACACAATTTTAAAATAAATAAATTTGAGATTCTTCATATCCTAAAGAGTGTGAATTACACTAAAAACTCTGCCTATAATGACTTAATCCTCAAATTGCTTTTTTTTTTAATTCCCCTTGCTCCAAGGTATAATGGACAAGTATCTTTGCAATGTTTTTGGTCTATATTTTATCATACCTTAATTTTGCCTTCCACACCAGACCACCCTATACAATGTTGAGGATATAAACCTTATGTCACACATTTATCTTCATAAACTCTATGCCTTAGGCACTCCTTAGTATTTACCTTTTGTCCCTAGGCCCCATGAAGCTGTTTTTGAAAAGGCCAAGTTTTCTAGGATAATGCAAAATTCTTTGGGTGAAGAACATCTTTCATTTTCACTTTTCACTCAGAGTTATAGATTTTTTTCTTATTTTAGCTTTTGCGTATTTCTTATTTTCATGCAATTTCAGGAATGTATTTTCACTTTATCTGGCATTATCATCGGAAGGGTTGTCTATCAAAACATATTTGAAAGAAATTACTTATGCAATTTTTCAAATATACTAATATTTTAAAACTCATATATAGTATATTATTAAAATACATAATATTTGTAAAGCACTTAGAGTGTTTTATGTGTAGTAAGTTTTGAAGTATTTTATCTATATATAATCATTATAATTGAGAAAAGGTATGTGTTGAATTCTCTATGCACAACCTATTTGGAAAATTCTGGGAGATCTCACACATTACTCCAGATTACACAACTGTTGAATACTACAGTTCTACAATGTTGGAAAGAGTATTATAAATGGCAGACTTGAGTTACATTTACATCATATACATATTAAAAGGTTGATTAGATAATATTTTAAACTCTAATTTTCCTCCTTTCAATCACATTATAGAAAAATGAAAATACTGAAGGAATTTTTGAAATGGTAGTAAAATAGGACCTGCAACCTCTTTTCCTCTGATGTTATTATACAATAGATGTATTAAAGGTTGTTAAAATGCGAACACTTTCCAATTTACATCTTATGTATTTAGAAGTATAAAAGCTGCCCTGACATTTTATACTGAATAAATTTGCTTTTGAAGCATTGATCCTTGGTTTACATTTACATTGTTTATTTACCATGTGAATTTTTGACATCTAAATAAATATCTATTTTATGTTCAATAACAATAAGAAATTGAAGCTAAAAAAAACCAAAATTATGACTTTTTCCCCTGTTTATCCTAACACAATGGATAAAATGGCATTCCAAACTTCCCTGGAAAAAACCTCAGAAATATTCTTTTTGTGTTTCCTTAATTGCAAAATAGCCAGATTACCAGAATTATCAGCTTTTTAAAATTCATACAAAATCTTTTCCTAGTATATAAGCTTGCCTGATAAAGGATGCCCAGTTACATATAAATTTCAGATAAACAATGATTATTTTTTAAGTATAAGTATACTGCATGCAATATTTTGGACATTCTCTATTTAAAAGTTTTTGTTTTTACTCTGCAATTCAAATATAGCTGAGCATCCTGTTTTCTGGTTTGCTATTATAAAAATAGCAACCCTACCAATATGCCAGCATTCTATACTTTTATAATACGTACACCTGGAGAGTAGCCCTATTATTTTTATCCATTTTCTCTAAAGTGCCACTAAATTATGTCCCATATGTTTTCTTAAATGTTTAGCTTGCCTCAAATGATTAATTTTCTCATTTGTTACAGCCTGATTTCATTTGTGTTTTTGTCACATATTTATGTTTATTCACAGAGGTGAATTTTTACAATATCAAGAGTAATGAGAGGACTTCTTTTAATTAATTAACAAATATTTTACAAAAGTCCAGGTGTTCACATTAGAAGATTAATGTCAAATATGGAAGAAGTACCAGATTGCATTTTATGAAATCCTACAGTGCCAGCAGATAGAATTCTCAAGCATTCTTCTCAGCATCCATTAAATTATAGAATCAGAGAAAATAATTGCATACTATGTATCCAATAAAGGGTTGATAACTGGAATCTATAAAGTACTCAAGCAAATCAGCAAGAAAAAATCAAACAACCCCATTAAAAGTGGGCAAAAGACATGGATAGAAACTTTTTAAAATGGCCAACAAATGTGAAAAAAATCTCAATATCTCTAATCATCAGGAACATGCAAATCAAAACCACAATGAGCTATCCCTTAACTCCAGTGAGAATGGCTTTCATCAAAAAGTCACAAAACAACAAATGCTGTTATGAATGTGGAGAAATAGGAGCACTCATAACCTGTTGGTGGGAACTAGTACAATCTCTATGGAAAGTGGTATGGAGCTACCTCAAAGAACTAAAAGTAGACCTAGCATTTGACCCAACAATCCTACTACTGGGTATTTACCCAAAGGAAAAAAAAATATGTTCTATAAAAAAGACACCTGCACTTGAATTTTTATAGCAGCACAATTCACAATTGCAAAAATGTGGAAACAACCCAAGTACCCATCAATACATAAGTGGATTAATAAAATGTGGTATATGTATACCGTGGAGTACTACTCAGTCATAAAAAATGGTGAACTAATACCTCTTATATTAAACTGGATGAAACTGGAGACCATTCTTCTAAGTGATTTATCATAAGATTGGAAAAACAAACACCACATCTACTCACCATTAAATTGGGTAATCAATCAACACTTATGTGCACATATGAAAATAACATTCATCTGAAACCAAGCAGGTGGGGTAGGAGGAGGAGATGGGTAAATTCACACCTAATAGGTATGATGCACACTATCTGGGAGTTGGGCACACTTATAGCATTGATTCAAATGGTACAAAAGCAATTTATGTAACCTAAATGTTTGTACTCCTCTAATATTCTGAAATTAAAAAGAAAAATTAAAAAAGAAAACAAGGATCTTCTCTCATATAACATCCTGACAGCCAAGTCTCCTGATATATGTAAAATTTTTTAGAAGATTACTGTCATATTATTAGTAGCAAATATATATCTGTATCTATCTATCTATCTAGATAGGTTAAATATAATGTAATATATATATTTCACCTATGATCTTCACTATAGCTATATTAGTAAGTTCAATAAAGATCAAGAACAATTAAAACTTTTCATATCATCCAAGAAATATAAGGTACTATAGCAGAAATACCTTTACAAACATAGGTAACTTGAATTTCCTAATCTATATCTTTTCTCAACAGTCAGATCATGCCTAAATGTCAAAATCACGTGAATGGAACTATTGAAAAGTCCAGCGAGCATTTTACGGATATGTGTGCAAATGTGTGTGTGTATGTTTGTGCATACAATGACAACCTTCTCCCTTTTTATATTTTGATTCTAGACAGACTCAACCAGTTGTTTAAGCAATAGGAAAACACAGTCTAATTTGGCCTTGGTTCACAATTATGCATATATTTATTGAACACAAAATCTAAGTACCACTTATAAAAATAATTTTTGGAATTAGAAGGGTATTTAGAAGTCTAGTGAAATAACCTCATTTTCCTGATGAAGATCTGAAGTCCTATGATGTTCACAATGTCTCTGAGGGATCAGAGCTATTCCACTGCAGGGCCTGGTTTCCTGACTAATCTTAGGATTTTCTCTTTATATAAAGTTTCCTTTTCAACATCCTCCTAACAATTTATTTAAACATAGACAGGCTTATGAAAAAAGACAACAGTATACTTTTCAAATTATTACATTCATATAAAAAGACTTTGTATATTGGCTTCCAATTTTGTTCATTGCTTTTGCTTGAGAACAAAATAAGTTTTATCAGGTTGTTTAAAGGTGTCAAAACAATTCAGAGACTGCCTAGAAAGCTTTAGTTATATGTTAGCCAACTGTAGGACATCCCTGAGTGCCTGATTTAAAGACAGAAGGTATTTTTGATGTGCATTTAGTGAGGCATAGTATGGTTTTCCAAAGAGCATATCGAGTTTTGTGTGAACAACAGTGGATTTGAATCCCAGTTCAAATTTTGCAGTTGAATCTCTCTCCTCAGTATTTGGCACTATTAATCTTTCCCTTTGCATGGAGTAACTCCTTGCCTTAACACATTGCTAGTATTCCTCTCACCACTCTGGCTGCTCCATAAAAGATCCTTGCAAAACCCTCTTCCTAAACTTGAAATGTTAGCATTTCTCAGGGTTGGGTACTTATCATTCTTTTTATTCAACAGTTTCTCCCAGGTGATCTTATTCAGTCTTTTGTCTTAAATCATATTTACAAGCTGGTGACTTTCCAGAATCTTGATCTATATCCATGCAGATATTGAACTGTACAGATTGAATAATGCTGCTTTTGGTTCTGTAATGAATGACTTGCCCAACTGCACATGGAAGCCCTCTCTTAACATCTGGATCTGCCTATCTAACTGCCAACTTAGCAGATCCACTTGAAATGACTCATAGGCACCTGATTAGTTCTTGGTCTTTGGATTATCGTAGGGTGAGAGTCATGACTTGGTTATTTTACCACATAAAGCTCCCTACTCACAAACCCTCCCCAAATTCACCAAAGGAGTGGGTAGTAATCCCTTGGTAAATTATAGCCATCTTCTGAAATACACATGGTATTCAAGGAAGAACCCTTGGGTCTCACATACTGTGGTCATTAAGAATGTGAGTTTCCATTAATTATCAGTTTAAGTTAGCTTTTCTCATCTGGAACTTAAAAGGGAGACCAAAAGTATCTGGAACATAATACTGCATAATGAGTATGTTTTGAAAGAAATATTTATCAAATGAATAGCTGACCAGGTCAGGGTTCTCAAACCAGCATTAAGTAGAGATCAAGACCTGAGAGACAGACTGGCATGGTGGATCTCACTGGCATCTCAGATTTTCTAGCTCTTTCTAGTCTGAAAGATACGATACTGGCAAACATCGGAATTTTAAGAGGCTTTGTCAGGGAAAGCTGTATCTGCAAGAACCCAAAAGGCCAAGGAGCAGGGCAGGCCTGCTATTTGGGTCTGGATTAGAACAGATTTGAGTCAGAACTTCAGTGTTTAGAGTAAATCTGATACCTGAATTTACCCAAATCTTAGTGGTTCACCATGTAATGCAAAACAGTATTGCAACAACGTTTCCTCTAGTACCACCCACATCTAACACATCCACTGTTTTCAGGTCTGGATGTTTTTGTTTCTACGGTTCTGGGAGAATTACAATATCAGTACACAAACAAAATAGAAAGATATTCTCCACCAGACAGGATTGTCATTCATTCTGTTCTAAATACAAAATTCTGATAATGTGTTTCTATACTTTCTTATATAATGAAATATGAAGAATCATCTTACAGTAATTAGCCATCACTAACAACTATGAAATTAACTGTCCCAAAGGCTTTTTCCAATTTAAAGAGGGTTAAAATTGCTTTTACATGTTGATTAACATTCACTTTAAAAAGTGGAAGATATAATATTTCTGTATCCAACATTTAATGACAAACTTAGTGTATCAAACTTTTAAGTTTAAAGGGATTATTGCTTTGTCTGTTAGATATTTTTAGGTACTAATGCCTCAAATAAACTCATTATTGAAAACATACTGTTTCCAAATATTGAAACTACTGATTTATTTACTTTCTTTGTCATAAAAAAAAAACTGTTCCCAGTGTGGCAGGTACAGAATTTCTTAATAAAGCCCAACGGTCTTCATAAATGTGTGCATTTAAAATAAAGAATTGTGTAAGTTGACATTTAAAACTAGAATCTGTTGCCGTAAGACAAAAGCAATCACTGGCTTATGTTCAGTGACATTTGATAATTTGAGTTTTTCTCTTGCAGCACTGCTATAATATATCATCATTTAATGAGTAAATAAAGAACATTATTTAACCCTCTATTAAACTGATAAACTCTGTATTCTGACATTTCTAAGATCAATACATTATAAATACATTATAAGTGATAAATTATTACAAACATAAAAAATGAAATGTAATTTTATCTCACATATGTTTTGGAAATAGTATTCATTTTGATACCTAGATTTGATTTTATTTAAGCAGAAATTACATCAAATTTAAATATTGTATAATTTTAAATTGTCTTAAAACTTTTATGTTGCATAAGGTGACCTAGAAGCTTCTTTGTATCTAGAGTCAAAAATATTCAGAATAACCATCAACAAGTTCAATGTTGGCCACACATTGGAAAGAGGGGAATATGGTTAATTGCATAATGACATAAAAATAGGGATGATAAATGAAAAGACAGGTAATCAACTGTGTCAAGTTGGGACAAAGTCAAAGAACACTGACAGGTCTGAATGATAAGGATGAGGCATTGGCAGCGTCTGCACAGAAACTGTACCATTTGAAATTGCAATTAAAAGCTAAACAATGAATAAAGAATGACTAGGAGTAGGCTGAAAAGAGGTGAGCCTATCAAGTCTTTAAAACGATAAACCAAACATATTTTGAAATAATGAAGGCCTAGCTTCTGAAAACTAGTGGACAAAGCAATTACAGAATAGAATGAAACAGGAAAATTTTAAGTGCTCAGCAAAAAATTATGCTCTGCCCCCAAGGGCTGAGACTATGGTCTAATATTAATACCCAGAGTAGAGAGCCAAGGAAGATGAATATGAAAGTAGAAAAAAATCCAAAGTAAAGGAAAAATATCAATTGAGATGCACCAAACAAAGAATATAAACAAAAAATATAAGAAATATGTGGATTATAAATTAAGCAAGAGGTCAGCGAGAAAAGAATTCGGTTCTAAATCATAAATAGCAGAGGTTTTAGGGAAAAATTAAATACATTGCCAACTATACAATCAGTTTTTACTTATATATAAAAATTATATTAGAGATACAAAACAAACTTTTTATAGAAAAAAAATATATACACAGGGAAAGGCTTTTCAATTCACCATGGGCTTTGTGTGAACAATCAGGCAAAACTCACATAACTAAGAGGGAATTTGATAGACATATCCCTTCCTAAACTACTTCAGAACTAATTCACAACATTTGGAGGGAGTTAAAGTACATATTCAAGCTAGAAATATAGGCTTGATTCTCTCATTATTAACAATCAAAATGATGTCAGAAAATTATTAAACACATATAGCCTTCAATTTTCTAATTACAAAATGACAGTTTAGAATATAATTATTATTAATGAATTATTATTTCATTATAATTTAATAAGTAATTCACAAGAATGGAGGATTTATTTTAATTGAGAAATTGGTACCATTTACCAGCTTGGTACTAGCACAAGAACAGGAACATTTACTAGTGGAACAGAACTGAGAACCCAGATATAAAACCAGCCTCATATAGCCATCTAATCTTTGATAAAGCAGACAAAAAAAAACACTGGGGAAAAGAATCCTTGTGCAATAAATGGTGCTGGAAAAACTGGATAGCCACATGTAGAAGACTGAAACAGGATCCAATATGAGAATGTATTTGTCTAATATTAAACACTCAAGTGAATAACAAGAAATTGTGTGTAATAAAAATTATTTTAATGAAACACTGAATGTTTTTGATAACGTTTTCAAAACTACTGGAATAAAAATGTCAACCTGTTAAGTTCCATATGTAAGACATAAAATAAATAGATACAAACTCCAAATTGTTTAAAATCAAGTAAAAGCATAAGCAAAACTTCTTTTTCACATGTCAGTGTATGTATAGGTATAGGTAAACTGATCTGTGTATAGGAACCTTTATATATAAATGGGTTTATTGCTATTACCAACCGCAGTATCAGTCATTCAAAAACAGTTTACATTTTAGAATACTTTTAAAGGGCTTAATTAGAAATTTAGCCAAGTACCTTACATGTTCATGAATACAGGGAACCAGCCAGTGATATACCTTGAAGGTATTATGGATAGAAAGTAGGATTTAGGAAAGAAATGTTGAAGGGCTGTGCTTTTCTAAGGATATGAGAAGGGCTGAAAACGTTGACGTGAAAAAAAAGCTGAAGATGAAGTAGTAATAAAGAAGGTCATGCTCGTAACCTCTGGTGTGCCAGCCCCTCTCTCAAGGCACGTTGCCAATTCAAAGAGAGGGGGAAGAGTTCAGACAATGATGCTGTGCTTTCCACCTCATTTCATGATTTGCAATTATTCTCATTTTCTGGCCCGTGCTGATCCACACACTTGTCCCATCCACCTCGAGCATCCTCAGATCCACTATACTGTGTCCTGCACAAACACGCCCCTAATCATACTTACAGCTTCAACTAATATTTTGGACCTACCCTTATCAGTTTCTGGGCCTCGGAGGCTCTCTGATTTGGGCCTTACATTTAGATCCAAATGGACCAAAATGACAATAGCTGTTTTTTAATATGTAAAATTCCTATTACAGAGAAATGATTAGATGTATGGTGTGGCACCAGAAGACAGCACCATAGATATTACAAGTAGACATTAAAGAAGGTAGACTGGAAGCTCAATGGAAAATATACTTCCAACAACTGAAGCTTTAATGATTGATGATCAATCACCCTGCTCTAGTCTAGAAAGTGAGGTCTGCTACCTCGAACCTAGCTTCAACAACAACTAGGACATATTCACTTTTCTAACAACATGAATCCACTGGGTTCAATTTCTAACCTTTGTTAACTCATTTTTCTATGTGTGCTTCTGCCCTCCTGAAAACCGCTGGAGAAAGGCAGGGCATTGTATTGACTAGCACAAATATAAACAAGCATGCTAGGTACAAGCTCTATTTGCCTCTTGGCAACATTTTTGTTCAGTTTATAGACATTTTTCAGTTCAGTGGGTTTTGAAATTTTTTTACTATACCCCACAGGAAAAAAAATCTATTTTATTTCATGACCCAAGATACTCATACATATATATTTAACTGCAACAAAATTTCATGAAACAAAACTTGCTCTTACAAAATGCAGTAGGCTCAAATATTTTCTGTTTTATTCTGTTTTAGTTTTGAACATACTAGTTGCAACCCACTGAAATGATTTTATGTCCCAGTAATGAGTCATGACCCACTCATGGATCATAACACTCAGTTTGGAAAACTACTAGTTTTATGATCTAGGCATGAATGTTCATTACATGACTCCTAAATTCAAGATAAGACATGCTTCTTTATCTTCCTCTTCTCCATTTCCAAATATGCATTTCTGTAAGCATCGTTTCGTTAATGTCCTATTCTCAGAGTTCTGCCCCCACCTCCTTTACAAACCTGCTTTATTTGTGCTTTAATCTAATTCCACTTTGTCTATTGAACACTTCTTGCTCTGTTATCCCCACTCTCCTCACCCACAATCATCCTTGCATCTTGAATCTTTTTTTCTCTACTTGATTACTTCCCCTCTGCAGATAGATACACTCAGGTCTCTAGTAGTGAGAGGAGCCAACTATTTTTTCAACTCATCATTTGTTAATTAATAGTTCATTCTTCGTGAAACTTGAAAACCAGTTCTTATTACAGGGTTTGTGTGTGTGTGTGTGTGTGTGTGTTTATTTATCATCTCTCCCTCTGGATTGTAAGTGCCTTGAGAGCAGCAGTTGTATAGCATGGCTCTTTGGTGTGTAATTTCCCCATAGCATGTAGTAGGGAGCTGGAAGTGATCAGCACACACAGAATAGGAAACTTCATGGTAGGCAGTTCTTGTGGTCCAGCTTCTCTGTAGCTTGTCCAGCTGAGTACCTGAGACTCACAGTTCTGACTCGGGCTTGGAAACCATTAACTACCTCACCGCAGTTTCTCTGAATTGCTTTTATCCCTGTACCTATCCCTACCTAGAGATAGAATATTATACAAATGGATTTATTTAGAAAATCAAGATGAGAAAAAACAAGTTTTGTTTGTTTAGAAGTTTATGGAGTACTTCAACACTCATTATCTGAACTCATCATCATCATCACATCCACCTTTTTAGATGGATGGGGCAGATCTACAAGCCCTGCTTTACATCTGAGGAAACTGAAAGAGTTCAGTAACCTTGAATGATGTGACTGAAATCCGAAAACTAAAAAGAGATTGAGCCAGAGCTCAACTCTAAGTCTTCTGACTGGAAGCATGACCCTTTTACTATATCAGGCAGCTACTTCCACAGTCATGAGTCAACTATAAGCACATTTTCTTCTAACCAACTAAATATATATGTATACATTTTGAAAATTACAAGGTCCGTGTACATATTGAGCTATAAATATTGTTAGACATATTTACATAATACTTTATATTTTTAGAGCTCTTCTAAGTTTTTTCACAATTATTTTTTCCTTATAAGGTAGGAATTATTGTCATAATTTACAGATGAAAAATTAAAACTAAGGAAAACTATACAACATTTCTAATATCTAACAGCTTATTACTGATGAATTTGCAGCTTTAGACTTCAGATCTGCTATTCTGCCCACTTTTCTATACTACCTTTATGTTATTGGCAATGTAAAAGTCCTTCCTAATGTTTAGCATGCAAAATCTGAAAAATAGATTTAAATTTTTAAAATTATATTAATTAGAAAACAATATTCTAAACCTAAAAATGAGACTATAAGATTCTAAAATTACAGATCAGAATATGTTGAAGAAGCTGCAAAAAAATACATGGTAATATGAACCATATTCGTTGCCTTATAGCACCAACTCTGAAATCCAAGAACATAATTTTATAAAACTAAAATTATATATGGTTATTTATACTTTATTCTCATAAATATAAATATTATAATTTAGAATCCTGAAAAATCTTGTATTTTACCAAGAAATTAATATAGTGAAGTATAAATTTTTAATTTTATGTATAATTTATAATTTCTATAAATAGGTAAATTTTACATATATATTAGATAAATTGGAAAGTTTCACTTTAATTATTTTGATTATTAATTCTTCTCTCTATATATGAATAGACCTTTGTTA
Organism: Cheirogaleus medius; assembly: GCA_008086735.1. Taxonomy (NCBI): domain Eukaryota; kingdom Metazoa; phylum Chordata; class Mammalia; order Primates; family Cheirogaleidae; genus Cheirogaleus; species Cheirogaleus medius. The sequence continues at coordinate 47,399,648 of VBSM01002217.1, forward strand.
TACATTAGTGAATTGCATATTGATCTTGTTTTCCCTTCTTTTAATCACCATGGGCAATTTTATAATTTTCATAACAACTGGCTTAATATATTAGATTTATGTTTCTATTTTTCTTACTTTCTCTCCTCTTCTCACCTCACCTCTCTAGGCACCATTACATTTGCTTAAGACTTACTGGCTTCAAAAATGAAGCTGGGATAGCTGGTTACCATGCACACATAAGATTCCTGAAGACTAGATACATGTCTATCTTACTTCAATTTTCCTCTTGAATCACTTTTGGAAGATCTTTGCAAATGATAGGGGCTAAATAAACATTGGTTGAATTTAATCAAATTTAAAGTCTGTATAACAATAAGAATTTATCTGCTGAGGCCATTGACAAATGTAATTAAACCCATTGAACTTTATAACTTTATATTGGAGAAGCTGCAAAAACTTGGGTGTTGACTTTGAAAATAGACACGTTTCCCAATTAAACATTCATAAAGAAGTGGTTTTGAAGAGTGGTTTTGATTCAAAATATTTTAAAAATTTTCTTTTTTACTTTTTTCTTTTAATGTTAGCAGACTTTACTTTTTAATAAATGTTTATTTAATATCTATTTCTAAACATCTGTTTTGATGACAAAGACATTGTAGATAGCTTTAAAATAAAACCATTTCATTTAAGTTTAGCCAATTGTTTCATTCTTCAGAAAACTATTCTGGCCTAAATCAAGATAGTCATCAGGTTTTGCCTATACAAGAAAAACTGTCCTAAAGAATCAGCGATCATAACTGCTAATATTATGGTCAATTAGGTTATGTTTAAAAATTATATACCTATATCCAGAATGTTTTTGTAAAGAATAGCTTTTATACTGCTCAAATTTTATTCACATTAGATACTCAATATTTAATTTCAAATGCATTCCAGTTTCCTTAATTATGCATTAAACATATTGGCTTCTATAAAGTCTAAGGGGCACTCAGACTTTTTATATGGATTTAGTCCATATTTATCACCTATACTTTGTGGGAAAATCTCTTTCCATTTACTGTCCTTTAGCTTTTGACTTTATAGTAGACTTGACTATCATATAAGCTGTGAAAGCACAATATAGGGGTATCTAGAGAACAATATACCCCTGTGTCTGCTAATGCTTATAAAGGTTTAATGCACCAAGATTCTTTAAGAGTCAGACCTTTCTATATTTTCCTGACAAACTACAAATTTCTAGTTGAATGAAGAAAGGTTTGATTATCTTTTTATTTTTTAGGTTCATCATTTGATTATATTGGATAAACTGGAAAACTGGCAAACACGCTCATAGAAAATAAGAAGAAAAGGATTCCATTACACTCAGATTTTCAAACGTTTTATTATAGATGTATTTACAGGATCAAGCAATGCATTGAGAAATTTTATGATTGTGTATTAGTCAAGGTTCTCCAGAGAGACAGAACCAACAAGACATATGAGAGAGGATTTATTAGGGGAACTGACTCACATGATCCCAGAAGCAGAGAAGTTCCATGATAGGCCATCTGCAAGCTGGAGAACTAGAGAAGCCAGAAACATGGCTCAATCCAAGTCTGAAAGCCTAAGAACCAGGGAAGACAATGGTGCCACCCTCCTCACCCCCACCCCATCCTAGGCTGAAAACCTGAGAGCCCCTAGGAAGCTGCTGGTGCAAGTTCCACAGTCCAAAAGCCAAAGATCTGGAGTCTGATGTCCAAAGGCAGGAGGAGAAAGTGGGGGAGAAGGGATGAGAAAGGGAGAGGAGAAGATAGGGAGAGAGAGGAGAGAGAGACAGAAAGAGAGAGAATATGAATTCCCCTTTTTACCTCTTTGTTCCCAACTAGGCCCCCATGCCATTCCAATTTCCCCTAGAGATGCCCTCATAGACATACCCAGAAACAATGCTTCACTAGCCATCTAGGCACCCTTCAATCTAGTCAAATTAACATCTAAAATTAACCATCACAGATGGCATGTAATTTCATGGAAAACTTCTAAATTAGGTATCATTAGTAATCAAAGAGGTTAAATAGATTATTAGATTTAGGGTTAGAACCTAGTTTGATTCCAAGAGTCCTTAACTACTCTGGGCATTGATCAGTAGTCTACTCAATATACTTCCTCCCATTTGGCTGAGCATTACAAAAGAATATCAATTTTACCACACACAAAAAAGAAGAAAATAAAAGGGAATACCACACAATGATAATTCCAAAGAAACAATACCATTTTAAATTTATATATTTCAACAATCACTTGACTAATATTTATTAATTTTATTTTGAGAACAAGCTCATTATAGTATCTAAGTTTATCTTGGGGTATAAGACAAACAGTTACATTGAGTTAAAAATTGTAATGGTTATTTACTTAGATGGCTTTATGGCTAAATTGAAGATTCTGTTCACTTTTTACAAACAGATATTACCTTATTTCTAAAATTAGTAGATTCATACTTCATTGTGTGAAATGCTGAGGCTTTTACCTTGTGCATTGGAGTACATACAAAACTGCTTCTTAAGGAAAACCTTGGCTCTTTTTTCACTGTTCCCCCAGCCCACTCCTCAAATTGAAACTGATCTCCACATTGAGGTGGACTTATTTAGCCTTCATTTCTTTCATAATAAGACCAAAGCACATGAGAATGCCTTTAAACTGCAAACAAAATGGCTATAATCAATACTTTATAGGAAAATCTCAAATTTGTGGTGGTGTAGTATTTATAAGAAGAGGATTTCATGAAAGATATACTATGCATTTATTTTTCTGTTCAGAATTACTTTCTGAGTCAGTCAGACAACCACATGTCTGCATACCCTGGAATAATTTTGTTGATTGTTATAGTTATTTTAAGGGTTCAGGATTGGTAAAAACCTTTTTAAAAAAGTGAGCAAATCAATCACAAAGTTATAAGAAAGAAGTATATTACAAATAGAATCAAAGCCAGAGATGAATAATATGTAAATTCTTTTTAAAAGTAGAAAACAATAAAACAAAGTTAATTGTAGAGGTCAACAAAGTTGATAAACCTTTAGCTAGACCTACCAAAAAGAGAAGACATAAATCACCAAAAACAAATAAAATAAAATATGTTAAATAGAGTATGTTAAAAGTATTTTAAGAAAATAAAGTATATAATTTTATGTCAACAAATTGACAACATACACGAAGTGAACAAATACCTACAAAGACAGAAATTACCAAAATTGAATCAAGAAACAGAAAAATCTGAATAAACTTTTATTAAGTAAAGAAACTGAATGAATAATGAAAAATGGCTTCAGTGGTAAATTCTATCAAACATATAGTGAATAAATAATACAAACTCTACAGAAACTCTTTCAGAAATTGGAAGAGTAAAAAAACCTTCCCATTCATTTTAACTGGAACTGGAGCCACACAAACACGCCTCAAGAAAGTGAGCTATGGAAAGATATTACACACAATGAGTAAGTGGGATTTATCCTAGGAATGCAAGGTTGATTTATTATACAAAATTAATTAATGTAATACAGCACATTAATAAAAATAAAGGTTAAGAACCATATATTTATCTCCATAGTGGCAAAAAAGAACCTGACAAAACAATCTTATTTATGATTTTAAAAAATAAAACAATTTCTCAATAAACTATGAGTAAAACAAAAATTGTCTCTAGCCTCATAAAGGACATCTAATAAAAACCCTATAACTAATATCATATTCAGTGTCAAAAGAATGAATTCTATTAATATCTACCTAAGACCTAGAACAACTAAAAAGTGACCATTTCTACCTCCTCTATTCTACACCACATTGGAATCCTGTGCAAGAAACAACAACACAAATAATTACAGGTATATAGCTCAGAAATAAAGAAGTAAAACTAGCTTCATTTGCAGATAACATCTTTTTATATATAGAAAATCCTAAGGAATCTAGCAAAATAGTGACAGAACTAACAACCAAGCTTAGCAAAATGGCAGGATCAATATAAAAAAGTAAAATCACTATAAAAGAAATTAATTGCATTTCCATGTAGCAGCAACAAATAGAAAATGAAATAAAAATTTCATTTATATTAGCATCAAAATGACAAAAACATTTAGCAGTGAATTTAACAGAAGAAATAAAATATTTGTAAAATGAAAAGTATACAAGATATTTATAAGAAATTAAAAATAATCTAAACAGAAAGATATCTCATATGTATATATAAATTGAGAGACTCAATATTGTTAAGGATTCTAATTCTCTAAAATTAATATGCAAGTTCAATGCAATTCTTATCAAAATCCAAACAGGCTTGCTTTAGAAATTGCAAACAGATACTGAAAGTTTTATCAAAATTAAAATAGCCTTTAGAATGGCTAAAACAATTATTAAAAATGAGAACAAGTTTGGAGGACTTATACTACCTGATTTCAAAATTTGCTATAAAGCTATAGTAATTAAGACTGTGGTAGTGGCATAAGCATAAATAAGTAGATCAAAGTAATAGAATATGAACTATTGCTCTCCTTTTAATCCATTTGCCTCATCATTAACATTTTTGGGAAGTGAACTCAAGCCTGATCCACAGCTCTGCAATATTTTGGCTATTTGATTACAACAGATATAATGTTATCATTTAAGCTACCAGAAGTTAATTTAGAGTGTTATAGGGAGCAGTTCATTCAGTGAAGTTACTCAATGGATATTCAACAAAACTTAATAGATAAGGAGGATAATATATCTCCTTATTACCATCCGTAAATCTTGAACAATGAGATAATTAAAACTATCATTAAACATTGCAGTTTAATATAATTAAATTGTCCACATTTCATTCAGAATCAAGCTGTCACACTGAAATACTGTATCAAGAAGCTGGGAGGTAAGTTGGAAAAACTTCAAAATAGGCTAGTAAAAGTAAACCTATGAATCTGTAAATAGAAAAAATAAATATGTACATGTTGAAAAATCAAGACTCTGCTCTATAGTTTTTCATAGTGTCTAATATCTAACATACATCAAGGTGAAGTTGCTAAATTGTGCTCAGGAGGTAAATGGAACACACCAACTAGAGCTATGGCGCAAGGGATATAACATCAACAGAAAATTATTATTTTTTTTTCTTCAATGCTCAACCTAGCCCTAAGAGTAAGTTAAATATGAGAAAGTTCTATTTACCTATACATTCATGCATTCATAGTTTCAGAGATTAAAAAAGTCCTTCAGTTTAGCCTCCCATATAATGAAAGAATTCTTCACACACTATTCTTAAGATATGGCCCTCTATCTTCCATTGGAAAGTGTGTCTTGTGAAATATGCTCTCCTCAGCTCTATTGAGTAGTTGCTACATGCTAGGTGCTGGCTAAGGGGATTTAATGCATTCTAACATTTGATCATCACAATAGCTCTCGGAGGAAGGTAGCATTGGCCTTATTTTACTGAGGAGTAAAAGAGGTATTGGCCAAGAAAGAAAGAAAAGAAGGAAGGGAGAGAAGGAGGGAGGATAGAGAGGGAGAGAGAAAAAGAGGAAGAGGGAGGAAAGAAGGGAAAATACGCAAATGTAACACACAAGGCAGATCAGACAACTGAGGTGAGGAGCAGCAGAAGTAGAACTCGAAAAGTGGAGATTCTCATGTAGGAGAATTGCCTAAAATCTAAAAAAGTAGTTAGGTCAGCAGTTCCTCCAGTCTTTAAAGTGCACTCTCTGGAGAAATAGAACCAAGCAGAATCTGATCTTAAGGACCACTGATACAGCTTAGGGATACGCTATAAAACCATTTGAAATAAGAAGATTAAATACAATTTTGCCTGCTGGTGAGACTCCAAACCTCCGTTCTCTTCACAAATGCCAGAAGATCCACAGATGTTGACATTTGGGGGGTTACCCAATGAAAAATATGAATTACTGCCCTATTATGTCACATTGAAGCCTGCCCATCTGCTAAAGCCAACTCATGGAAACAAACCTCCCAAACAAATATTTCGTTCCCTATTCACAAATATCTGTGAATAAGAATGAACAGCCATGTATTCCAAGAGAAAAGCCTCTGCCATGTAAACTAGATAAAACCAAACACTCACTCTCTCTTTCTCTGTACACACACACACACACACACATTTTGAGAAAATGTTTAATATAAAAGTTAGAAGATAAAATTGTGAAAATCTCTTAGAACACTCACATAAAAGATGAAGAAATTGAAAATCGTATGTAAAGAGAATACAAAATTTAGAAGATTAATTCCAGAAGTCCAATATCCAAATAAGAGGATATTGAAAGAGAACAAAGAAATAGTAAAGGAGGATATTATCAAATAAACAGTATTAAAACACCATTTTCCAAAACAAATAACATGATTTTCCAGAAAAATCTCACAGAATGTCCTGCACAGTAATTAGAAAGTGATCCCTACCAAGGCAAGTCATTATAGAATGTTTATATGTTAGAGGTATTTGGGACAATTTCCATACCTGTTGGGAAAATA
>VBSM01002217.1:47416559-47426910 GCA_008086735.1 Cheirogaleus medius
GATTGCTGGATCAAATGGTAGGCCTACTTTTGGTTCTTTGAGGTATCTCCATACCGTTTTCCATAGAAGTTGTACTAAGTTGCAATCCCATCATCAGTGTAGAAGCATTCCTTTCTTTCTGCATCCATGCCAGCATCTATTATTTTTGGACTTTTTAATAAAAGCCATTCTAACAGGGTTAAGGTGATATCCCATTGTGCTTTTAATTTGCATTTCCCTGATGAAGCTGAAAACATTCCCACTAAGGATACCCATTGACATCACTTCTATTCAACATATTGCTGGTAGTCGTAGCCAGAGCAATTAGGCAAGAGAAAGAAATTAAGGGTATCCAAATTGGGAAAGAGGAAGTCAAACTGTCACTTTTTGCTAATTATATAATATTATATCTAGAAAACCCCAAAGATTCTACCACGAGATTCCTGGAATTGATAAACAAATTCAGCAAAGTCTCAGGGTACAAAAATCAATGTACACAAATCAGTAGCATTCCTATACACCAATAATAGCCAAGCTGATGTGTTGCCTTCAGATTTGTTCTTTGTGCTTAAGATTGCTTTGGGCTCTTTTCTGGTTCTATACAAGGTGTAGAATTATTTTTTCTACATCTGCAATATATGATGTTGGTATTTTGATGGTGATTGCATTGAACCTGCAAATCACTTTGGGTAGTATGGATATTTTAACAATGTTGATTTCACTGATCCATGAGTATAATATGTTTTTCCATTTGCTTGTATTATCTGCGATTTCTTTTCTCAGTATTTTATAGTTCCCTTTGTAGAGATCTTTCACCTCCTTGGTTAAGTATATTCCTAGAATATTCATCACAATCAAGAAGATCCTTAATGAAGCAAGGTCTAAATGTACGTATTTAGCTTTGAAATTTTAAAATATATATATATATATATTGCATGTTTTATTTTAGAGCATACTTCCTATTTCTATGCATAAAATTCAGTCTCATTTAAAAGGGTAATTTTAAACACAGCTTCATATAAAATTGAGGTAATTTTCAAAATATTTTGCGCCAAAATAAATCTTTAAATGGAAATATTTCAACGTTATCCAAGAAAACAGTCTAACAAGGTCTACAGCAAATTGAATTATTCCAGTGTTTCCCAAAGTGGGCAGCATGTACAAAAATTTCCAAAAATATTAATAGATTTTGAGCAAAAGAAATACAGTTTGAAAAATGCTTTGGTAAATTAGTTTACCATGAAATCTCAGCTTCCTTGCTATCCACATAAAGTTGTCAATCTATGCATTAAATATGCAGAAGTGTATGTTGAAATACAACCACAAGATGAGAGGGCATCCCAGGCAGAGGGGAGATTATGAGCCAAGATGAGCATTTGAGAAAACATAAGACATCTTTTGAGAAAGTGTAGGGAAAGTCTGGAGTTGCAGGAGATAAATCTGGAAATGGAGGCAAAAGCCAGATTGTGGAGGTTTTGAATGACAGGTGAAGAAGTTCAGACCTGTTTAATAGTCAGCTGTCAACAATTGAAGATTTCCTAAGATGGGAATGATAGTATAAATATGGTACTCTGGAAAGATTTATCTGACTGTAAGTGGGTAAATTGGTGTGGAGGAGGGAAAATATCAGAGGTACGCAGGGAATCCAGTTAGAAGACCCAGCAATGATTCAGGAAAGAGATTAATTATGAATGGTGGAAATGTGAATGCAAAATGAAGAATGAGAGCAAAATACACTGCAAAAGAGAATTAGGGAGTTGCCGTTTCAAAGATTTCTGAAGAGATCCCTAAGAAAGTGATGATGTCTTTAGCAGCCATAGGACCTGCCTGCAGCTCCTTCATGGATCATGCTTTGTAACTGCCCTCATGCCTTGATATATGTTTTCTACCATATAGGACTTATAATACTATTCTTGACTATATGATTAGCTTATATTCATTCTTTAAGAAATCCAGCTCGCTTGTGTTCTCTTCTTTCTGAAATTGGTTTTGTATGCTCTCTTTTAAGTATCCGAAGTATATAATTCCTGCAGCATTTAAATCAATATATCATAAGGTCCATTGACTTGGCTCTCTGCTCAATTAGATGATCAGCTTCCTGAAGGTAGGGACCAAATTTGTTCATTTTCTACAACTAGCACAGTAGCACACAATAGAAACTCAGTCATAGTTTGATGAAGGAGCATGCATGGGAAAGTTAGAATGACAGTAAGTCTAAAAACAAACAAGAAATTGACATGTAGATGGAATAGAAGATTGAGAAGGATTGTTTTATCAACATGTTGGGGAGCCAATGGAAATAAGATTGAAGAAAGTAGTTTTTAGAAAAGAAATTGATTAGGCAGAATTCCACAGTACAAGGGAAGCTGTGGCATGCAGACCTGTAGGGGATTCACCCGTGGTAGTCCAGTACTTCCTACAGATCCTAAAGGATGCCTTGTGTTCCTCCATTTCCTCACCTTAACTTCTCGTACTGTATTTCCACTGTCAAGAATGCTATCCCATCTATCCTCTATTATTACATCTACTTATGCATGTGTAAAACACAGATTAAATGCCACTATTCCATGAGACCTCGCCTGGTCTTTTATTTCTCCAAATCCCCAGAGTAATTTTTTTTCTTAATATGCAGCCTAAAGACCACCTGCATAAAATTTCATAAAGGGCAATGCTTATGAGAATTTTCTCTTTATAGACATAATCTATCTAATAAATGCAAAAGGGATGATAGAATCGCCGTTTTACAACTACAAATTAAGTAATGGATTTAAGCCAAATGATCATCTATGGCTACAAAAAGCATTAGTGGAAAACAGCTGGTGGGATATTTAATGGTGGACAGATCAAGACAATATTACCTAAACCCACTGATCAAATTTAAGGTTACCAAAAGAGAGACAGCCAGGCATCATATGCTTCCCTATGGAAGAACACAATATATTCTCTAATATATTCTTACCAAGAAAAAATATAAATCTGAACTTGACTGGATCTCTTTCTATAGAAAACAATTCAAAGGAAATACAGAAGACCAAGGAAAGTGTGAAAAGACAATTATGGGTAAAATTCTGCAAAATTCCAAATGTGGGAAACAGACTGCAAGGAGTAAAATTTAAAAAGGGATGGAAAATGTATAGATTAAAATGTTTCAAAAAAAAACTTAAAGACATGTCAACCAAAAGTGTGGATATTTTGGGATCCTGATTTCAAAGAACCCAAATTTACAAATCTTTTATGAGACAACTAGGGAAACAAGACCACTAGATATTAAGTAATTACTGTTAAATTTTTAGCTATGGTAATGGTTAAGGCACCAATTTTAAAGCATCATTATACATCTTGAAATACTTTTAGATGAAATGATATGTCTGGAATTTGCTTCAAAATAATGTAGCAGTGGTGGAGGTGTGGATAAGTGGTGGTGGTACAAATGAAACAAGATTACTGTTGAAGTTGGGTTCTAGCCACACATTTAGGTTATTAAGTATGAAAGGTCCAACTTCCTCAAGTACTAAGTTTGACAGTCGAGATCTCTGATATTGCACTTTGACACTTTTTGTTTTATTTTCATTGTGAAAGTACATCCCTATTCTATCAATCACATGGTTTGGCTTGTGATTATCTTTCAAAAAAATTTTTAGAACAATTTTTGTGAAGCCATGGATAAGTAAAAAATTCATGTTATTTTTATGAGTTCAGTCATGGAACCAATGCTGCACAGACAGCTTGAAATATCACCGAAGTGTTTAGGAAGGATATGGCTAATGGACACAGTATATCGATAGTTTGAGAAGTTCCATTCTGGTCATTTTAATCTTGAAAATGAACCACCTGGGTGACTTGAGACCAAGGTGGATAATGATGAGCTGAAAGCTGTAGTGAAAGTGAATCTATCTCAAACTATGCATAAATTAGCAGCAAGGTTTGATGTCACTATTTCAACAATATTGGACATTTGAAACAAATCAACAAGATAAAGAAGCTGGACAGATTGGTTCTGCATGAATTAAATGGGCATCAGAAGAGAAATCGTCTCGAAGCTTGCCTTTCTTTGCTGTCACGACATAAAGGCAAACCATTTCTACACCACATTGTTACGTGTGATTTAAAATGGATTCTTTTGACAATCACAAGTATCTTGGTAAAATGGTTGGATAAAGATGATGTGCCGAAACAGTCCAAAGCTGAATAGTCATCAAAAAAAGCTAATGGTGTCTGTTTGCTGGTCCAGTGCTGGTATTATCCACTACAGCTTCATGAAACCTGGTCAGTTGATTACAGTGGTTACCTACTGCAACCCATGGGATGAAATGATGTGGATGCTTTCAATGAAGCAGCTGAGATTGGTCAATAGAGACAGGCCAATCCTCTTGCAAGACATTGTTTGACCACATGTCACACAAACAATGTTGCTCAAACTAGAGAGGCTGGACTTGGAAACTCTGTCATCCACTATATTCACCAGAACTTGCACCAACTGGCTACCACTTCTTCCAGGCTTTGGACCACTTTTTGCAAGGAAAAATATTCAATTCTCAACAAACTGTGGAAAATGCCTTTCGTGATTCCATTGCCATCCACTCTCCAGGCTTCTTCACTGCCAGCATAAGCAAGCTACCATTAAGATGGCAAAATGTGTCAATAGTTTAGTTGCATACTTTGATTAATTGTACTGCTTTTTGTTTGATATATAATAAACTTTTGATTCAAAATCAGACATTTCATATTTAATGAACTGAATGATTCATTTTTATATATGTTTGAAAATTTACCATTTAAAAATCATGTTAAAATATAGGCTCCTGGTCCTTATTTCAGAATTGTTAAATTAGAATATCTGAGAGAGATTCTGGGAATCTGAATTATTAACAAGTTCTTAGGTGATTATTATGCACACTAGAAGATGGGAATCATAGTCCCTAAAGCAATTTATCTCATTATCTTGCCTTGTGAGAGAAATGTAGACTACTATGTATATATATATATATATATATATATATATATCTTATCTTTAAGGATAGAAGCTGTGTCTTCATCAGCCTTGTATTTCCCAAGGACATATATTTAGTATGCACTCAATAGATATTACTGATATATGACAAAATATTCATTTTTCTTCACTCTGAATAAATATTTTAGATATAGACTATACAACACTTTCACATAGATTCCAACATGTCTGGACTATTTTGTGTCAGAAATGTGTAACTTCTCACATCTGTTAGCAATAATCCTCTGACCATGTGGAATTTCTTTCTCAGTCAGTGGTATTTCAATATCTTAATTCCTAAATTGCCAGTATCTCTATACCTCAACCAAAAAAGATAAAACCTAACAGAATGAGACCAATAGCCTCTTCTTTCACAGACAAATGGAAGTAGAGAATATTAACAGCCATGTGTACTTTACCTACACTTACAATATAGAAACACATATGATGTTTTGGGAAAATAAACTGAAAAGTTTTCACCGGCCACTACTGCTAGACTTGGCCTTTTTGGATTTTTTGTATGTTTATTTGCAATGGTTCATTTATTAAGTATCAACTCTGATACTATGAAGAGAGCATTCTTAGGAAAATATTACCTTTTAGTGAGAATCATTTTCCCAAAGACTTAGCATTTCCTATACCTTGGAATCCTTGAAAGAGGTAGGTTATAACAGATTCTGTAATAGATTTTGTCCTAGTACTAGGATTCTGTAATAGATTTTGTCCTAGTACTAGTCCGGGGTTCTAGTTCTGCTACTAATTAGTTAGGTGATTTTGAATATGACACTGTTTTTACTGGGTTCTAGTTTCCCCATATATAGTAGACCCTTGAACAATATACGTTTGAACTGCACGAGTCCATTTATATGCGAATTTTCTTCTTTGCTACCCGTGAGACAGCAAGACCAACCCCTCTTCTTCCTCCTCTTCCTTATTTTACTCAATGTGAAGACAACGATGACAAATAACTTTATGATGACCCACTTCCACTTAATGAATAGTAAATATATTTTATCTTCCTTATGATTTTCTAAGTAACATTTTCTTTTCTCTAGCTTACTTTATTGTAAAAATACCATATACAATATATTTATATCATACAATTTATGTGTTCATTCTAGGTTTATGTTATCAGTAAGGTCTCTGGTCAGTAGGCTTTTAGTAGTCAAGTTTTGAGGAAGTCAAAAGTTATACGCAAATTTTTGACTGTGCAGGGTGTGGGGTGGCACCCCTAACCTCCATGTTGTTCAAGGGTCAATTGTATGTAATTCTAAAATAAATAAGTCAGTCAACTATTAGATCATCTCTAAGTCCAACTCAAGTTTTATGGTACTGCTAGAAGAAAATTACTTTGCCTAACATTTAAACAGAAAGCACAACCTTTCAGAGAAATAAATAAAACATAAAATGATCTCACCTTAGAATGTTAGATGGCAATAAACAAGGTCAAATTTATACAGTTCTGTTCTGAAGGTATACATACAGGAATATGAAGGATTTTTCCCACTTTGGCTTACCTGCTTATGAGCATGATCATAAGAATTAATATGATTGTCAAACTCCTGGTGTTTGTGATACTGCTTGTCACATAATTCACAATAAAAGTTTGCCTTTACGTCTTCCAGGGCCTTTGCTGTAGACTTCTCCTTTTCTGCAAAATCCTTTAAAAAAAGGCAAAAAATGTTTGTTATATTTCTCTCTAATAGCATGACCAGATCTTATATTAACAAGATATTACTAATATAATATATTAATCAAGTTAGTATTTAATTTTACTGTGACTAAAAGGATATGGTGAAGCTCATTATTTCCTGGAAACTCACGGCCCTGTGAAAGTAACTTTGAGTTTAGCATCATCCTTAATTTATCAATCAACATATGTTGAGAACATGAGTTCTCCCAAAGTAGCCCTCTGCTGCAGCATCATCCTTCCTCATCCTTCCTCTTGCCACCCATTTCCTGGTTGTGGTTCTGCCTATTACCAAGGACATCACTGGCCATTCTTACTTTATCTCCTTCATAGGTTTCTCTTTGTCTGATATTATCCCTTAATTTTTTCTGTTCTATGCAATTCCATCTTCGGCCAACCAATCGATCCACTCCATACCCTCTCCCAGGGGTGCCCCCATTCCCCCACTCCCACTATAGTTAAAGCCCAGGGTATTCATAAACTCCAAAACCAGCCTAAGTCTCTTCCATGAGCATCAGTTCCTGCTAGACATTGCCAGTAGTTTTATCTTGTGTTCTTCAAAACTATCCTCTTTACAATTTTTAGGATGCTCTATCTCAAATAGATTTGGCTACATCATTTCTCTGTTTAAAATCACCTTGAATTCTATCATTACCTATAGAATAATAGTGAACAAATATTTAGTATAAACTATGTACCAGGTATGTGAATTATCTCATTCATTTCTCACAACAACCCTATGAGTTAGGTTTTATATTTATCTGCATTTTGTAGGTGCATCAACCAATGCTTAAAGAGGTCACACATTCATGGTCACACAGTGGAGGGGGAATTTGCATTTAAATAACCTGTGCCTAGCTCCCTTGTTAGTGAACAGCCATGACTTACCATCTTGTTTCAAAGCCAACTTTCTTAATACACCATAAAAGCTTCTTCTTACCTTACTAACATCATTTCTTATCAAATCCTGCTTCTACATTATTCTCTTTAATTGTATCACCAGATATGCCACATGGTATTATCTATTAATATTTTCATATCTCTTGCTCCCACAAATCCTTTGAAGCAAGAAACTATTTTATTCACTTTTGTGTCCACAATGCTAAACAACATATTGTCTAATCCAGAATAGGTGCTTATTTAATATGCATTACATAAATGAATGGATAATTGTGATTTTTGTATTCATGCCTGATACCATTCTACAGGTTCTTCTCTATTATTCCAATACCAAATAAAACAGTGACTGACATATAGAGGATACCAAATAAATATGTATGAAGAATGGATGGACAAGCTAAAGAATGGATTGATTTTTTATCTTTGTTTCTTCAAAATGACTATCCTCAATAGAAAGAAATCAGGCCATACACCTACATCACAGGCACATGACACACCAGACAAGAAAGGTAGCAGAAAGAACTTCAGAAAGCACAGGCTAGGGTGAAGTGATGGGACAATTAATTCAAATATGAGAACATAATGATTTAAGTTCAAATAAAGAAAGGCAAAACACGTGGCAGAAAGCAAGAAGGGCATGAATACCAATAACGAACAGCACAACAAGACCAAATACCTGAATTGCCTATCTAAGAGAACCGAAGTAAGAATTTGGTTACATTCTAGGATAATGGAAGGTATAAGAGCTACTGGACAGGATGTATCCAGTAATGAGGATGTAAACTCTGATTTCAGGATTAAAAACCCAGTTGCTCAAAGAACTTAGATAATGACCTGCTGATGTAGTCACTTTTGAGAAATGAGACAGGAGCACGACAATGAGATACTGCTAAATCTCTTGATTTAGTAGGCTTATAATCAGGAGAAATCATTATTTGTCATCCAGTCTTTCTCACTAAGTACTTTTCTCCCATGATTTTTGTTAGAAAGATATCAGGAACTAGATTGAAACTAGGGATTATTTTAATTCAATCATAACTCTTCTTACTTTATTATAAAACTGGCACAATAGCCTTAGAAAATTGACCATGTGCTTTGGACATTGGTCAACTCTGCCTTGGTGCTCAAAAATACCTCAGCCTCATGAACTTGAGGAGGGGGACAACAGGGAATTCAGGTTGAATTTGTGGCTAAAAATATATTTTTGTATTATTATAGGTCATATAAGAGATTTTATAACAATAATTCAATGGCCAGGAGGGAGGCTTCTCTAGTTACTCCTTGGTTCCTTCATCTAGATACCCTAAATTTCTAAAACATTTTTAAATTATCATATTACCTGGCTTTTGATTCAAAATTTTATAATTTTAAGAGAGGTTTACCAAAATTTAAATCAGATATTATGCCATTATTTCCTGAATGCTCACATGTTACAAGGTCATCAAACTAAATTACATATCACATTCCTTGCTTCATTTTTCTTTCCAGGAAATGATGTAGATATCCCATCTCCTTTCCCTCTAAGGTTCTAATGACAGTCCCCAGGGTATATTCTGTTCCCCTTATTAAGAGAAGAAGAATGAGGCTGGTGGGGTATAAATACCATCAGCAAAACACACAAACATAAACTGAAGTGTAAAGGTAGAAATCCCAGGCAGATGAATATAAAAGCCAAAATGTGGGTAAAGTCAGGAGATTCAAAGAGAAAAAAAAGAAAAGTTTCTTTAAGAATTTTTGGCAGAACTTAAAAACTGAGGTTAGAACTATTTAGATAATGAGGACTAACTTTTAGTAAAAGAACCCTAACCCAGTGGTCCTTGATATTACCCAGCATGAGCTAGGCCTATTCTATCTTCTAAGATGGAGCTTAATGAGTCCAGCTATATGCACCAGAAAGCCGGAGAATAAGGTCTCAGACTAGTAGGAAAAGTATCACATAACCCAAACTTACCATTCTGCAGAAGAGGCAACTGATGTTTACTAATTTTATGATTTTTATAAAATCTGAGGACTAGGTAATGGCAAAATGGGGGCATGCTTTTCATTGTATCATGCTGCCTCATCCACCGAATCTACCCATCAAACCATACATTGATCCAACTAACCATTAAGTATTTGTACAATCAAGAATCTCTTCTTGATCAACTTCTAAAGTCAATTTCTTACTGGTTCTTACCTTCAGAAGTTTACAGTCTAGTGGGTGAGGGTGAGATTTGCATGTAAAGAGGTAAAAACCATAAATTGTGATAAAGTGATAATCACAATTTGCTATAGAGGGTTACCTGGTTGAGACTACTTGAGAATAAAGGAAAAAGTCAGTGTTTCTGTGTGTGTGTGTGTGTGTGTGTGTATGTGTGTGTCTTTCTCTCTGCCTCTCTTTTTCTATCTCATACCATTAGATACACTGTAAGCACATACTGTTTCTTGGCCTTTTGTGGAATGGCAGGATACTTTTGCTAATCAAATAGCCCTGGAGGTAAATTAAGATGACATTTAGTCTCTGAAATAATTACACAATCTTAATATATATTTAGAGTATATAGTAAATATGAAAGTAGTAAAAATACCTATAAATTCTTAGTATCAGTAAATTTAAAATAGACATACAGCATTTGACATATAATTCCTTCATTGATTTGCCAGTTATTAAAATTTACATTTCTAGAGTTTGTCCAGAGGAGGAGGTTTTGGAACCTTATATAAGAGGGAAAAAAAATGTGAAATAAAAGAAAGCTTCTTCAAGAAAACTATTCTAAAGATCAACAAAACCAGAAGCTGGTTTTTCGAAAGGA
>VBSM01002217.1:47427010-47449817 GCA_008086735.1 Cheirogaleus medius
AAAGCTTCTTGTTAACCATTCTCAATGGTTCATTAAAAGGTTGAAAATGAATTGCTAATTGAATACCACATTTATCTTAACAAAAGTCATTTTTAAAACATTAGGTGATGATAATGGGCATGTTATGATGTGGTTCAGTAAGAATTCCACAGTAATTAATTACTTTTTATAATTAATGTTTTGGGTGTGAGGAGAGAATATGTACTTTTTCACACCAAATAATTTATATTAATATATAACATTTATATATAACAGGCATGTCTGTAAAGTAGCAAGTATTCTGACTAGAGTAATGCCTTTAATTAGAAAAATGGATGTTTGCTACCAAATTATTTTTATTATTGTAATGATTATTACATACTAACCCCCATTAAATTTGCACTGTAAACCAGAAATATGCCAAGCACTTCACAATTGTTAATTCAATCTTCACAATAACCCTATGAAGTATGTTCTATTATTATTCCATTTAAAGATATGGAAGGCAAGGCACAAACATGTTTAGAAACTCACTCCACATTGAAGAGCCTGGATTCAAGCTCAGATCTGCCTGACTTCAGAGCCACTGATCAACATGCTCACAGCTGCTCCAGTTACTTAACCTTTATTCAGATGTCACAGAAGTCCAGGCTGTGTCTGCTAACTCATTTGTGGATTCAGGATGATACGGAACCCTTAATCCCAGAGAAAGGAACAGGACTAGTTATAATTTTTAAAATCTATAATGAAGCTGAGAGATGGGCACTAAGAAAATACAAGATAGTAGTCTCGTTCCATTGAGTGTGAATATGTGTCCTGATTATGAAAAAGGAAGAGAAGAAATCAATTGCTGTTTTCCATAGCTCCTTAATGGTAATACCAGCTTAGAGCTTTGAGGATTGAATTCATATTCTTTGCATGAAAGCCCACAGTTGACCTTTCACTGCTATGTGTAAGAGATTGCTTTAAGAATTCTAATATTCTCTAACCTGTTCTATTATATTGGCCCCAAATCCTGCTTCAAAGGGAATACATTTCCCCCTCCTCCAATCAAGTGGCTGCTACTGCATCAAAAAACTCTTTTGGCTCCCATCCTCTTTCTTCATTTTTGAATGAAAAACTTGCTTTAGAGGGTTTTATTCATTTATTTGTTTTATTTTTTGTAATAGGGAGAAAATAATTTAGTTTTTGAAGAATGACTGGCTTTAGTTCAAGCTCTAAAGATTTCAGTTATCGCAGTATAAATTAAGGGGGATAAAAAGTGAGATAATTTTCATGGAAACAGTACACTGCATGACAAATATAGGAGATGGGGCTCAGAATACCCCAAAATGTGACTGTAGGAAACCTAAATGTGCCACCTCAAATAGGCCTCCTTGGTATAAGGATAATTAGGGCTGGTTATTTTGAGAAACTGCAGATATAGGTGAAGCTTTGAAAACGTACCCTTTTGTAAAAGAAATATATATTAAAGAAATCTCAATTTGTGAGGGTGTCTCTCCTTCTTTGTACCCAGAAGAGAAGGCTAACTCTAAATCACTAGAAATTCTTAATCAACGGAAAAGGCATTGTCTTAAATCTGCACAACAAGCCTTTTTTGTTTGTTTTATGATGGTGCTTTTCTGGGGTCTTAACCTGAACTTTCTGTGCATACTTCTTTGTTTTAGAGAATGATGGTATTTAACCCTGAAGTCTAAGACAACTCTGAGATCTAGTCTAGAAATTACTCATTTCTCTAGGTTATCTCTCATGTATACAGGAGGTACATGTTATTAAACTTCTGGGTTTTTTTCTATTGTTAATCTGTTTTTTTATTACAGGAAGTTCCAGCTAAGAATTCAATAAGGAGAGAATGACTACTCCTCTCCTACATAGGTACCTGACCTTTGAATGTTTTTTTGGAGGGTGTGTGCGTGAGGGGATGTGTGTGTGTGTGTGTGTGTGTGTGTGTATGTGTGTGTGTATGATTGAATGCATGTGACATTAGAAAATTAATTTTATTATTTTCACCTCTTATATAAAAGCTGGCAAATTTAAACTTTGTTTACATAATTAGAGTCTTCAGAGGTTTTTTATCTCACAATTTTTTTTTTTTTTACTTTGGCCTATTTAGGAATTCCGCACATAGTCAAGAGAACATTATGTGAGATTGACTAATACTAATATTACTAATATTGATTTTCCCAAAGTTGTGACTGACTTCTTTTGTAAAAGAATGGTCTTTGCATTCCACAGCACCTAATATGGTGCTGTTACTTAGAAGAAACTCAATAACTATTTTTTGAATAAGTGAAATTAATAAAAAAATAATGGAAGAGAATACTTTTCCCCCCGACACACATAGATCGTATTACCTACCCTGGCAACATAAGTCATATCATAGAGAATTAAGCTGCTGGAATAACGATAGAATAAGTAGAGGAGTTTGCTTCCATACAAATGAAACTTTTAGACTTTTAGAATAATCTTTACTTATTTATTTATTGTAGATTCTGAGGTCTAAAGAGCTTACTAAAGAATTTTCCTAAAGTAATGGAGGGTGGCAACTTCAAACAGATTCTTGACTTCCAATGATCTTCCCATTTTATCATAATCAATTATTTTCCTCACAATTCACTGTGAAACAAGCATTGGTTTCCAAGACATGACCAAAATTAGACTTTTCCATCAATGCCCAGGTAAAGCATTTTGTCAAACACTTCCTGATTAAGAAAGGGAGCTTTACTCCTTTTATTAATGATTGATTCAAGATGCCCACCTTAAAAGGCTAATACACATTAAATATGTGAAACTGTCTCTGGGTGGCATACCTTGGGAACAGCTTAGCATCATTTCTAATTTGGATAGAATGACAAGTTTCTGACTCACTGGCAAGATGCCAGGGTGTTGATTGCATTTCTGTTCATGAAACAAACATTAAATATTTAAAGTTTGCGTAAATAACTGCTTATTTGGAGAAGCTTCCTAATTGGCTGCATTTGAACAGAGATTATTTTTGAGGAACATATGCATTTTGATTAGCCCACTGTTCATCAGCATTTGGTGTCATAACCTTATCTTCCTCAGCATAAATTAATATACAGTTCTTCCACAAAAAAAAAAAAAAACTTTAGAAAGGAAATAAGGAAGTCCAAGTGCATCATTAGGTAATCATAACCACAGCTATTGCTTTATTGCTTTAATTATGCTTATCTACCTAATGAAGGAAAAAATGGGTGGGCAAAATTTCCAAATTTCTTGTTGATAGGATAAAAATGTTGTATTCCAAGTTTATACACATTGTAGGTTGATTTTCAGAATTGTTTAACAACCAATGAAACAGTAAAACACACATAAATCAATAAGCTTTTGTGGACACAACATAGTATTAGCCCAATAAGTTGCAAGGACTACCAATCTAATAGAGAACATCCCAGCCCTCACCAGTAACATCAAGCAACAACATCCTTGGGTAGAGAAGAAAAAGAAGGTACACAAAAATATACATAGATTAACTTGGGTCAGGAAAATGGTTGAATCTATTAAATAGCAGTCCGTGGCCTAGAGTTCATTCACGAAATGCCCATTAAAGAATGGATGAATGAATAAATGTTGTGAGTGTAGAATGAATGCATCTGATTTCTTTCTTTTTTTTTTTTTTTGGTCCAGTTATTTATCATGGTAAAGGGGAGAGAATTGGAAATCATGAAATATGTATGATATCATCAAAACCCATATAACTTTATAACACAGATAATTTTGATGTAAAGATTTTGCTAATAATAATGTATCAATATGGGTTCATCAATTATAATACACTAACCCACCATACAGTGCAAAATGTTAATAATAGGGAAATGTATATATGAGGGTTAGGGAGAGCATATATGAACTCTGTGTACTTCCTGCTCAATTTTTCTGTAAACTTAAAACTGCTCTAGAAATACAGTCTGTTAATTAGAAAAAAAGTATATAACTAAATCACGTTTTAATAGTCCTACTTTCATTCGACTCAGAGGAAAACAATGGTTTAAGAATAATCTCATTCATGCCATGTAATGCCTACAGGTGAGCTATAAGCATGCAGAGTGACAAGTATGAGAGTTACTTTGTGTGGAGTGATTTTGAGTCTCTCAGCTCCCCAGTCATGCCCCACAAGACAGAGAGCAAACTTCAGCAACCCTCGAGCAAAGCAGGACCTACTGACAGACCATATTTACTATCATTAGTTCCACTGGAAATTCAAGGGTAGAATTTCTATATTTCAAGGAAAGTTTTTGGAATTTGCCTATTGTGTGGGTGTGTAAAATATGATAAGAAAATGTTTTTTCTACCTTCAGACTGACAATACTGTCCCATGTATAAAGGTAGTAATTACCACCCCATCAATTCAGCCCACAGATATGTATAACAGTAATGGGTATAGATATATTGCATTCATCTAAATTGCATACAGTTAAATGAATATATCCATTGTGCATTAGACAGGAAGTACTTTCATTTAACCATTACTCCTGCTGTAACTACTTATTGAAAAAATACAATTAACAGTGTCTGACATTTCATTTTCTAATATAAGAAAAATCAATAAAAAATGTCAGGTAACTAAGTTTTCTTGAAAGTTGCTAGTGACACCTCTTTAGATACAAACTATTTTTCTTTTTATTCAAAATTTGTAAAACTATCTAGGAGAGAAATGATCATTAAGAGATGCTGACCTAGTCATTACTTAACTTTTGCTTGAGAATTGATTGCAAATGTTTCTTTCAAATAAATTCAGTGATTGTAAGTTGCCATTCCTTGCCCTTCTTAAGCTGTTCTGGTATTACTCTGTACAGTGTTTATGTTCTACATGTGCTAAACACAGGCCTGGAAAGTCCTGAGGCAATGTATTAAAATAGTATAAAGCCGATGGCTTTGCTTTTAAGGACAAGCAAGTCAGAATAATGCCAAACTCCAAGGGCAATCTCTCTGCACTCTTTCCTAAACGTCTGCTATCATGTCTGATAATACGTCTGCTATATTTGGTGTGCTTGTTCTATAACCAGAGGAGTTTAAAAAGTGATTGTGCTCACAAAGGCACTCTGTTATTTCAAACTGGCCACTCCAGTCTTCTATCTTTTGAAATTCTAGTAATTAATTTACTTTTAAACTTAGAGAAAACTAGCAATTGTGAAAGAATTATGCTTTAGAGAAGCTCTGTGTCTCAAATCCTGAAATATTAACTTCAAACTGAGAAAATGCATCAAAGTAAGAAAACCCTATTAAAAATTCTGGTTTACTTTGAGAGAACACGTCCACAAGGACCAAAAGAACTGCTATGAACTATATTCATTTTCATATAATTTTAGCAGAAGTATTTGTCACTTATACTTTGTCTATTGTATATTCTTCTCATGTAACTCTGAAAAACTTGGATTAGTGACTTTAAACAACCTCAAAAAGAAAGTCTGTATATCAGTTTATGTATATACATTTGCTCGCTTTTTTGGATACTCAAAATGCTTGTCAGTTGCAGTAAGAAAGCCTGATTAGCTAGAAACTAAGGCCAAAACTAATGTGCATCATAATGGCAGCACAGTTGCAAAAGGTTGTTTCAGCTGCTTGAGCAATTGGAAGATTCATATTTATTGTTAACACTTGTGTCAACTCAATAAGCCATATTGAGCTGGGCTCCAATCTATTGTGTGTGTGTGTGTGTGTGTTTGTGTGAGTGTGTGCCATGTAGAGCCAGTTGAAAAACAGTCTAGCTGCAATAGAAGAGAAGTTGTGGATCCACTGTAAAAAGAAATGAAATAGAAAAAGTTAGAATCATCACACAGGCATGTAATTAGAAGAAACCTCAGAAATCCTTAGGAAATTTAATCTAGGAGAAGTTCTTTCTTTAGCTTGCCCACATTTATGTAGGATGATAAGTGGCAGATCTGGGATGAGAATTCAAGTCCTTGAATCTTATCTTTGAGACCAATATCAGATAAATTAATTCTGTGGGGTCTATTTCCTCATTGGAAAAATGGGGTTGGTCTAAGGGACAGAATTTTTGTGTGTCTAAAACTCAAGATCAATAAGTGGATATCTGGAATCTTTAAGATATAGATGTAGAAATAGAGGTAGATATATCGATAGAGATATTTTCTTTCTTTTCTCATAACACATAATAAAAACCCAAATCTATTTAACAATATATTTACAACTTACATTCATACTCTTGGAATGCCAAGAATAGAAAATTTTCTGTTTCAACCCGTCTCCTAGAGAAGGAGACAGAATCATCCTTAACAGACACCTACTCTTTCCTTTATCCCTCTAAGCTTTAAAAAAAATGCATTTAGAGTTTTGCTAGTCCATAGATCACTAAATATAGATAGTTATAATGAATTCAGCACTGAACTTAGCCAGTACTAAAAACTGGTTTTAGAATGGAGGAAGCGACCTCTTTCTCTGATGTAGGAGGGACATCTGAGATGAAAGACAAATCAAAAGATGAAAGAATTCACACCTAAAATGTTTTGTAAAATTTTTTTTTTTTTGGCATTTCTATGCTGCCCTTGAAAGAGTTTGTTGTATGGCAGGGATTTAGTTGTGTTAGGAAGGTTTGGATGAATTATGGTGCTAATAGTTTACTATGTAAGATAATACACAATCCCTGTTTTCAAGATACTCTCAGACCACCTGCAGAGATAGGATTAATTTACAAGATTTGAAGGATTACACAAAAGGGTATATATCACATGGTAGAAATATAAAATGTTGTGTATATTTAGAGAAAGGAAATAGTCACGCTGCTCTGTAACATGCCTACATATGTAAGCAGATTAAACCGCATTAAGGAACAATTTTATAATGAGTCTAAATTAATAGGCTTGGATTTGTCTCTTAGACATAAAAAAATAAATGATACTTGACGAGCTCTTTGATTCTGGAGTTTAAGAAGGTGACATAAAATATTCCTGATAATCAGTCAACCTACATTTGGTGATAAGAATAATATAGATTTTACTCTATGTACTAACAAACAAGAAGCCATACAAACTTTAGAGAAGATATGATCCTACGCCCCATTTTCTCTTCTATTACAGCTGGTTATTATTTCTGACCAGTGGCTAAGATAGTAATTATGATACTCCGTGTTTTTCTTTTGTATACTCCTTGTGATTATTTTCCTAGTACCTCTTGCTTAGACTTTCTGCTTCTTGTTTCAGAGCCTTTACACAAAGTTTGAGTTCACTTTGAATTGACCAAAGCACAAGTAAGTTACATTTAAAATTGATTTCTATAAAGTTTTTTGCTTCTGTCCACTATGCTGTGGAAAATCCTGATTTTGGTTGCTGTCAGCTTGAATGCTTTGTTCAACTCTGGGCTGAAATCTGGATCCTCATTAGTGGCTGCGTTTATCAGAAAAGCACTATTGCTTACTAGCTTCAGTGATAGCAGAGAACATTTATACTCCTTTTAGTAGAAAAAGTCTCTTCTGTAGCATAAAAAAGAGAAACTTCATTGATAAGAAACAATGATACCCTTAAAGATCTAAATGCCATTAAACTTTCCATAGGAGTATCAGCAGAAGCTTGGATAAGAGCATCCCTCCTCATTCATTGCATGCCTGAATATCACCATGGCTTCACATTGAAAGTCCACCTAGGGAGGAAGGCCAATGGACAGGACAAGGGGGAAGTAAAACCTAGATGAAGATTATAATGAACACATGGAGATAAAAAGAGAAAAGGCATGCCGGGGGTCAGTAGAAGATTCCATATTTCTCTTGGAGAAGGGAAGAAGAGAAGGCTAATGAAGAGGAAAGAATCAGGCTTGTGATGTGGAAACAACCTAAGTGCCCATCAATACATAAGTGGATTAATAAAATGTGGTATTTGTATACCATGGAGTACTATTCAGCTATAAGAAACAATGGTGATATAACACCTCTTGTATTTTCCTGGATAGAGCTGGAGCCCATTCTACTAAGTGACGTATCCCAAGAATGGAAAAATAAGCACCACATGTACTATGGTTTCACTGATCAACACCTAAGTGGACATATAGGAATAACATTTATTGAGTATCGGGCAGGTTGGAGGGGGGAGGAAGGGATGGGTATATACATGCATAATGAGTGCGATGCGCACCGTCTAGGAGATGGACACACTTGAAGTTCTGACTTGGGGGGAGGGGACAAGGGCAATATGCGTAACGTAAACATTTGTACCGCCATAATATGCTGAAATAAAAAATAATAATATGTTGGAGGGGACAGAAGGGAGAAACCATAAATGTTTTCTTCAGTCCTAGGTAATTTTTTAGCCAAAGGTTATTTGTGAGGGGATAGGAAACATATCTTGTCCAAAAGTGCCTGGGATTTGAAATTTATTTGTGGAAACTTGAAAGTATAAGAAGGTCAACAATATTTACATCTATGGGAATCAATAATTTGTTGAATTAGTCTTGACCTTCACATTCTCTGGGTTTGACCAAAATCATCAGTGCTCCTCAGCAAAAAGTCCTTTGTCATGAAATATTTTTCAGGAGTCTTAAGTACTTTGTAGTAAATTTAAGAGGAGATTTATGGTCTCAGTTGGAGATTTAAAAAACCAGCACAGGAATTCAGCTTGGAAATAAATTCTCCAAATATTTATTAAGCTCTTACTGTGTTAGGTGCTATAGTAACTGTATAAGACTTGGAAGGTATAGTCTTTTTACTAAAAGAATGTATAATTAGCTGATGGAGATAAAACTTGAGAAATTAAGGGAGCACTTCACATGTGCTTAAGAGTAAGAACATGTGGGAGATACAGAGATTGGGGCAAGAGCTTTTCAATCCAACTACTTGCAAGCTCAATGATGTCTAGTACATTACTTAATTTCCATAAAATGAAGGTAACAATGAAACTCATAGGATGGCTGTAATGATTAAGTAAGTTTAAACATAAAGCATCCAGCACACTTCCAGGCATCACACAAACAAATGTAAACAAATACATACATACACATGCTCACAGATATATTAATACACACACACTTATCTGTGTGCATACATATGTGTATATATATATATATATATATAGTCATAAATGCTGAGGAATGTCCAAAACAGAAAGGTGTCAGCAGAATAGTGTCTAGGAAGATCTGAGTTTTGAAATTAGTTATTAAAAACAGAGGAGTCGGTATGTTCTTTTGGCTAGGAGTATAGTTCTGGAGTCAGAAAACCTGAGTTTAAATTAAAGCTCTATTTCTCACGGGTATGGAGAACTCAGGGATTTGATCTTTATCTGTTTTGTCATCTGTAAAATAGGGATGTGTGATAACAGTAACTAACTCATTGGGCCAATGTACTGATTATGAAAACAAATCAAATACTTAGCATAGTACAATTTTCATATTACTATTGTGCTCTGTGAATTCATTTATATTTTCTAAGTTTTGTTTTACATTATTTTGTTTTTACAGATGTTAACAACAAATATAAAAACATGGCATTCGATTTGAGAGTGATACACTGTGACAGTTAAAAAAACAATAACAAAAACAAAAAACCTTGGCAGGTTAGAGTAGAAGGGTCTGGTTTGGAAATGGAGACTTGAGGGCAAGCCTTGAGGACTGCACTGAAGAATGCTGGCTCCCACAGGGAAGGAGGAAGATTTGCCTGCCACAACTGAGTCCCAAACAATGTAAGTAAATAAAGAATGGGCCCACAAAGTCCAATAAAAAGGATTTCTTCCCATAGGGAAGAGATGTAGTTATCTGTACCTGACTGAGTGATGTACTATGTGGATGACAAGTTTTTCTTCCTATGGGACTAGTCTTTGTGTTGCAAACTAAAATGAAAAAAAAATATCCAATGCAAAAACAAGCAGAAGCCTTAGTCAGACACTTAATCATGGCCCTCTGAGGACACTAGTGCCCTTTATTGCTGACTCTTTTATTTCCAAACTCCCCATGGCGCCATATTCCAGATAGGTTACTTGTTAGAAATAATGTGCTTTGCATTAAACATACATTTTCCTTACTATAAATAGACGCTGCTTTCTACTATAGATAGAGAGCTGCCTTTCTGACTTGGCCTTTTTCTCCTGTGTCTTTTGGATTACTGTTTTCGGCTCAAGTACAGATGGACTAATATTTTTAAGTACTTGGTTTTGTTAGTGACAAAAAGCTTTAGATATTTTCTGTTATAGTTTTACTACTCTATAAAAAAGTAGTTATTTGGAATTTAACCAGTTCATGAGATAGAGAAATCTATCCCACAGATGGACAACAAATGATGTTTACACACTCTGCAATGGCATGTATTAACTTTCATTACATTTACGGTGAAAATATTCCTGGGGTGTCATAACAAATAATTTCAAGGTCACTTTAATTTTTATTTGGTATAAAATACATGCTACCTTATTGTATTTTTCCCTAATTGTAACATGACCTAATTGATTCTATAATGTTTTCATTAATAGAAGAAAAAATGTAGTCTCACAAATGCTATTAATATTATTGTACAGATATAAATATTCACCCAGGGTGCTCATAAGCATGCAAGGTCATTGGAAATAACTTTTGACTTTATGCATTTTACTATAAATAGCAAAATGGCAAGATTTGATTTTTAACAGTTCTAATTAAAAAGGCTGTCTGGACCCACACTATTTTGTCTGACAATTAAACACTTTGAAAATGGCATATGGATGTATATGTGTGTGTGTCTGAGTAGCTTTCTCATAATATATTCCCATTTTAACCTATATCCCTTAAATTAACTCATTAGTTGATCAAACCAGTATTATAATTAAACATGTATTTTCAAAAGTTTAATTATCTGTTTATGTTTGCTAATTCTGTCGTCCATTTAGTTAATATTTTCACAAAAACTTGGACATGCTAAGGTCAATGTTCTATTCATCAATTTTTAATGACCAGATCTGTATGTGGAAACACATGAATAAGATGTCATTATTTTAATAACTTTTAGTAGCATCTAAGCATTCAATCTGCTAATCAGTTGAAGAATAATTTATTCACATAGAAATGAAGTCATATTTCTTTAATATTCAACACTAAATGTACAAAAAGTTTAACTTTCTTTTGTCTCTATTGAACTAAATTATATCTAACTACACCAACCTGTACATAAACTATTATAAGAAGATGGGGGAAAAAATCAAGAACCAAAATGTGTTCTTAAGAGCTAAATATGAATCCTTATGAATAACCAAGTGACATGTATTAAATTAAGACTTCAGATTCCTGTTTTCTCATAATGAAAATTTCAAAAGCATCTCTTCTGTTTATATTTTAATGCAGCAGTTGCAAAAAGGGAGATAACATGAAAACGCTTGGAACATATGCAAAATATTATTGTAATCAGATAGCCAAAGAAAGAATAGAGGAAAAGAAATAGAAGAGATTTTGCGCAGAATACGTTCTTTGGTAAAAGACAAATTTGCAAAAGGAAGCCATCAACAAGTGGAAAGCTGGTAGTGTGACTATTACTTTTACATATTTTGCATCTGATTTTTATCTCCTTCCTGTCAGATTTTTGTGGGAACCCATGTTCTCTCTAAAGGAATTCTCAGTAAGGCACTGAGAGCTTTTTTTCATATTTTTTTATTTTGTTTTGTTTTAGGCTTTAAGAAAAATATAAAGCTAAATTCTTAACTATATACCTTACCAGACTTTTTGTCATTATAGATTACTTTGCATTTCATAAAATTTGATATAAACAGAATCATAGAATATGTACTCTTTTTTGTCTTATTTCACTCAGCATAATTTGAGTTTAATCCATGTTGTGCATATAAATTCTTCAATCATTTTCATTTTGGGATGGTATTCTATGAATGACCATACCATAATTGTTTGCCCATTCTCAAATACCTGCTGATGGGTACTTGGGTTGTTTTTAGAGGTACTCTGAACTGTGGAAGGGATGGAAGGAATAAGGGGTAGACAGGGTAGAAGGTATAGAAGAAGGAATTTTAAAGGTGCATTAGTAAACTCTTGAGGGTGATACATATGTGAAACTATCATGATTATAGTGATGGTCTCATGAGTATGTATTAATATATATATCATAACTGGTTAAAGAGTACAATTTAAATATGTGTATTTTATTATACATTAATAAACTCAATAAACTCCTAAAAGTTAATGACATGTTTTTCTAATTTATTTTCCATACTCCTAATAAGAGTCTTTATTCTCCCACTTTTTGGAAAACATAACAGCATCAATACTTTCTTACAGTATATAGTTATTTCTTTATTATCCCATTCTAAAACTGAAAATTCTTTTCAAAATTTTGTTAAATTGCAAGAACAATTTTATTGCCAGATAAAGTTTCTTTCACACATTTTGCCTTTCTGTGAGTAAAGTATAATTTAATATGCAAAATATGGAATAGATGAGTTTCTAAAACATCCCATTCAGATTTCTCCCCCTGCCACCTGGCTACCACTCTTTGCTATTCTGCTCTCTACATAATATCCTCAGGTAATTATTTTTCTCCTTTTCCATGTAGGCTGTTGGTCCTAGTGGTATATTTTACCTTTACTTTATGAGGTGGTGAAAAATCTTAAAGTTCATGATTCAAATAATAATGCAAGTTATTCAAATAAATTTTAAAAGGCAGATTTCATGATTCATTACAGAGAGATTAAAAAATTACTAAAGTTATAACAAATGGCTCAGTAGATGAGATAGCTAATTTATAGCCATAGATATAACCCTAAGAGCTGATGAGTTATTCAGGATTTAGTTGAAAGCAAACTCAATAATTTGTGGGCTATTTCTTATACTATATCAGTGTTTATGAGGCATTAGCAGCATTCAGATGGCAATTTTGTGTTCTAAAAGATAATTTCGTGTACCTTATGGACACTTGACAGTGGCTGCTGAGCTAATCAACGATCATATTGAAATTAATCACTTGCTTGCATATTTTACAGGTTCATAATGAGTACAGAAAATTAACCATATTGACAAACATTTATTTTACAATTTCTAAAACTTTCTGTTGTAAAATACATATGATAATTTTGTCTTTAATATGAACATTTTATGCATTATATGTAAATTTTAATTTATTAAAATTTGAAGACTTGTTTCTATTTAGGTTGGGTTTTGTTTGTTTGAATTCTGTGTTTAGCAAACATATTTCTTAAATTGAGACATATAACTGTACAGTGTCATTCATAGAAAGAAAATGCAATACAGGCATACCTTGGAGATATTGTGGGTTGAGTTCCAGACCACTGCAATAAAGCAAATATTGCAATAAAATGAGTGACATGAATTTTCTTGTTTCCTGGTGTATATAAAAGTCATGTTTACATTATACTGTAGTCTCTTAAATGTGAAATAGCATGAGGTCCAAAAAACAATGTATATACCTTAATTTTAAAATATTTTATTGCTGAAAAAATGATAACAATCTTATGAGCCTTCAGCACATCATAATTTGTTGCTGGTGGAGGGTCTTGCCTCAATGTTGATGGCTGCTGACTGATCAGGGTGATGGTTGCTAAAGACTGATGCGGCTGTGGCAATTTCTTAAAATAAAACAATAATAAAGCTTGCCACATCAATTGACTCTTTCAGGAAAGATTTGTCTGGAACATGCAATGCTGTTTGATAGCATTTTACCCACAGTAGACTTCTTTCAAAATTAGAGTCGAGTTCAAATCCTGCTGATTCTTTATTAGGTAAGTTTATGTAAAATTCTAAATCCTTTGGTTATCATTTCAATAATATTCACAGCATCTTCACCAGGAGTAGACTCCTTCTCAAGAAATCACTCTCTACTTATTTGTTAAAAAGCAACTCTTCATCTGTTGAAGTTTTATCATGAGAGTGCAGCAATTCAGTTCCATCTTCAGGCTCCATTTCTAATTCTAGTTGTCTTGCTCTTTCTACCACATCTGCCATGACTTCTTCCACTGAAGTCTTGAACCTCTCCGAGTCATCCATGAGGGTTGGAATTAAATTCTTCTAAACTCCGATTAATGTTCATATTTTGACTCTCTCTCATTAATCACAAATGCTATTTATTGTATCTAGAATAATGAATTCTTTCCAAATTTACTACATACTGGATGTGGCTACCCAGTTTTCTCAGCACCATTTATTGAATAGGGCTTCCTTCCCCCAGTGTGCGTTGTTGTCTGCTTTGTCGAAGACCAGTTGGCTGTAGGTAGATGGTATCATATCTGGGTTCTCTGTTCCATTCCATTGGTCTATGCTACTATTTTTGTACTAATACCATGCTGTTTTGGTTACTATGGACTTGTAGTATAGTTTGGACTTAAAAGTACAAATTACTCCTTGATCCATGGGCTACAGAATAGATATGGTGTTATCAGGCATAAAAACATTAATCCTGAGGAAAAAAGTGCTGTTTATCTGATGAATGTGAGCCTCCCTTAAGTTATGTGGCCCAGAGATACATGGGAATGAGGAAGAAGTCATATCCCACTTCCTCTCTTAAGTGAAGTAATCATCTCTTAAAGTCCCTTGCTATGTAGACTCTAGACTGATTGTCACCACAAGAAGCTATAAATTAACCTAAGGATGCCACATGCTGGACACCATAACTCATACTTTATGGTTCACCAATGTATAGCCAATCACTAATTGATGTCATTTCTGTAAACCAATGAGAATTTCTGACAAACAACTTTGTATCAGTTCCTTCCTTGTCTTCCTTTTTTGCCTTTAAAAACCTGCTTATAACAAAGGCCAAATGGAGTTCATGTCCAAGATTACTTGAGTTTGAGTCTTCCTGACAGCTGTCCTCATCTTGGCTCAAATAAACTCTTTAAAATTATATTTTGTGCCTCAGCTTCTTCCTTTATTTTGAAAATCTCCTTGTACATCTCCATCAGCACTGTTGAGTGACTAGGTGCATTGTCAATAAGCAGTAATATCTTGAAAGAAATCTTTTTTTTCTGAGGAAAAAAACGACAACAGTGGGCTTCTTCTTACACCAGAAGCCTGTTTCATCTGCACTGAAAATCTGTTGTTTAGTGTAGCCACCTTTATCAAATGATCTTAGCTAGATCTTCAGGATAACTTGCTGCAGCTTCCACATTGCACTTGCTACTTCACCTTGTACTCTTACATTATAGAGATGGCTTATTTCTTTAAATCTCATGAACCAACCTCTGCTAGTTTCTAACTTTTCTCCTGTAGCTTCCTCACCCTTTTGGCCTTCATACAATTAAAGAGAGTTAGGTACTTGTTTTGGAATAGGTTTTGGCTTAAGAGAATGTTGTGGTTGGTTGGATCTTCTATCTAGATCACTAAAACTTTCTCCATATCAGCACTAAGGCTGTTTTTCTTTCTTATCATTCATATGCTCACTGGAGTAGCACTTTTAATTTCCTTCAAGGACTTTTCCTTTACGTTCACAATTTGACTATTTGGCACAAGAGGCCTAGCATTTGGCCTGCCTCAGCTTTCAATATACCTTCCTCACTAACTTTAATCATTTCTAGTTTTTGATTTAAAGTGAGAGACACATGACTCTTCCTTCGACTTGGATACCTAGGGGTCATTGTAGGGTTATTACTGGGACCCATTTCAATATTATTGTCTCTTAGGAAATAGGAATGTCTGGGAAGAGGAAGAGAAATAAGGGAATAGCCTGTCAGTGGAGCAGTCAGAACACACACAACATTTATTGATTAAGTTCACCATCTTATATGGTTGTGGTTCATGGCACACTTTGAACAATTATAGTGACATCAAAGATCACTGATCACCAATCACTGTAATAAATATAATAATAATATAAAAATTTGAAATGTAAGAATTATCAAAATGTGACACAGAGGAAATGTTGGAAAAATGGTGCCCGTAGACTTGCTGGATGCAGAGTTGCCACAAACCTTCAACTTGTAAAATATGTAGTGTTTTCAAAACACAATAAAATAAAGCACAATCAAATGAGGTAATCCTGTAAATGGGGTGTGAGTCCTGCTTTGAGGTAGGAGACCAAGGAGACCTCAGGTCTACCCATGGCTCTACTACCAGATGGATTTGTGTGACTTCCTTCATTCTCAACTTTCCTAACTCTAAAGAAGAGTTTGGTTAATTGACAAGTTTCTTTTGAGCTCAAAGATTATAATAAATTTTTTGTCATTTTGAATAAGGCTTTTTACATGCCAAAGTTGTGTTTCAGGAGAAAAAGGAGTCAGTTAATAGACTGTTATTTCAGACAATAAAATATGAAAGTAAGGAAAGAATTTTGGGGAGACGAGTCTGAATTATTCAGACTTGCTAGTTTTCACAATGATTTATTCATCAACAGAAGAGAGAAAATTCACTTGCTTCTCCAACCCTTTGCCAATATAGACAAAGCCCAAGGCACAAAAACAGATTACACTAAATGTCATCTGACACCCATCAGAATCTTCCAAATATTTTCAATCTAATTATTTGTCCCCAAATAAAAGACATTTGATTATATAACTATAAATGTGTGAAAAGTCACTTACTTAGACTATTTTACTTTGTTTTTGTTTGTTTTCTTTGTTTGTTTGTTTGGAGCTCCCTTAGTTTCTACTCAGTCAAGATAAATGACTAAAATAAATTAATGCAATGTTTTTACTGATGTGCTTCCCATTTGCAATCAACTGGCAAGAAAGAATGTGACCAATTGATATTTGTAAGATAGAAAACATATTTTCTTTCAGTTAAATAAGGTTCTATGTCAGACACAAAAGAAAAAGATTTGGAAATTGCGAAGCTCAATCCCAATCACTAAGGGTTAAACAGTGAAGTCTTTTGCATTTCAAATGTGGAGCTCCACACAGCAAAATTCCAAGTCTAGTGCTAAGGATTAAGCCAATCTGTGAAAAAAGAAAGAAAGAAAATCAGTGGACTCTGATATTTGTGCTTCTGCAAATAAAATGTTCACGGTAACTTTGGAATTAGATTTCAAGACAGTCATCAAGGTTGACAGAATATATCAGAGCTTGATGGAAAGATTTAAATTAGAAAGGCAGGGGCTAAAGAAGTGGTTTGCCCAAGGAGGTGCCTGAGATGATTGTTTCCTCAGAGATGATATTGAAAAAGGGCTCTTATTATTTTCAAAGTGAGCAGAAGAAAAGTGATTTTCTTAGTTTCCAAAAGATGTATTTATAAATGCAACACAACTACTAAGCCATATCACTCCAGGGTTATGTAGGTGAGCAAGTATATTGTTTTCTTTCTGAACATCTTTTTTAATCAAGAGAAGATTGCTATTGCAAAGTGGGTGAAGGTTATTTATTTCAAAACCAGCTGGCTGGAATAGGATTTACTAGGAACTATTCCTCAGATATGGACAAAGTTGTTTGCCCTTTTACATACAAAAGAAGAGTTGGGGAAAAATGTAACCTTTAAATTGAATGCAAATATAGGGCAAAATAAAATCTGAAAGTGTTCATATTTAGGTGTTTAATTGTGGCTACAAGCACTTGACTACATGACAGAAATTACATTATTCTATTTTCATATTTTTTCTCCTAATATTGGGTGTTGTTATTATAAAATAGTATCATGTAAATCTTACCATATCAAAGAGTTTTTATATGAAAATAAAAAAGCTACTATATCATGCCTGTAATCCTAGCACTCTGGGAGGCTGAGGCAGAAGGATCATTTGAGGTCAGGAGTTTGAGACTAGCCTCCGCAAGAGTGAGACCCCCGTCTCTACTAAAAATGGAAAGAAATTAGCCAGAAAACTAAAAATAGAAAAAATTAGTCAGGCTTGGTGGTGCATGCCTATAGTCCCAGCTACTGGGGAATACTAGAGTCTTGTGACCCTGTAAGTCTGTCCACAATACTCCAGAGCATCTCTGCACGGCGTGAATGCTCAGCTAAGCCAACTCTAAGGGCCTTCATCTCACACACTCAATGATCTCATCATCCTATTCTGACTTTATTAGGAGCCTGCCTCCATACATCTAATCTTAGACCAGACCAGACTTTGCACAATGGAAAGCCAAGAAGATGTTTGCCTATTTACTGGAGTTTACTTGGTTCCACAGCGACAGCAGCTCATAAAAAGGCTAATTCTATAAAAGATTAAAATTAAGGGCCCACAAAAAGATTTTTCTGTGCCTGTCATTCCTGCCGGCTTCTGAATGACTCAGGCCTACCAACAAGATCCTGAATTTGGAATCTGTATATTCAAATGCCAGAAGGATTTAGATATGAATGTGCAGACGGCTGCGTAAATAAAATGACTGTCACTGACTTCTTATTTTTCTTCATAAAATGAGTGCTATGATTCTGGATAATCTTGTCACAGCCATTTTGCCATCAAGGAAGGCATTATTTGAAAATTAAAAGCATTTTACTTTTCATTCACATCTGAGATTTGCTGTACCTAAGCTTGTGGATGTACTTAGAAATGTAATATTTGAAGCTAAGGGGAAAAGTCGTTAAGCACATTTGGAAAAAAAAAAACTGCTGCAGCATTCCTCCTTTAGAGAAAAAAAGAAATATTTTTAAAAAGAAAATGAATTTTGTAGATTTTTTCCTACCAGCATTTATCCTAATTTTTCTCCTACATGGATGAGCAGACCAAGTTAGATGACTCCTTTGAGGTTTTTAGGAGTCTTATTCTACCTTCCAGCATATTTTATATATGGTTACCATAGAAATAATATAATTTGAGTCACTTGTCTAATGAACAAAATAAAATGATTAAGTCCTCCATGATCTGGTTCTGGTACATTTTCTAGTCTTGTTCCTCAGAGTGCTCCTGGGCATAGCTTATGTTTCCATCAAGGTATTATGACTATCATACTCATTTTTCTCCTCTGTGCCTTGCTCAACTCTTCTTCCTGGAATGTCATTCTCATGTCACCGTATGTTTGTATTTCAGCTAACACTGAAGGCTCAATTCATTTGCTATGTCTAGTCATGGGGCCTTCTTTAGTTACTCTTGCCAAAAGCAACTTTTGCCAGGCATGAGCCTCCATTGTCCTTTATCCTTTTCATACGACCTGTATCAATTTCTTCCTTGCAAATATACCTTGTCTTTCGTGTAAATTTTTTTTTTTGTATAGGTCATAAATTCATTTCAGTATCTTGCTAGGATTCAACAAATTTCCTGGTAGAGAGTGACATTCAATGTCCATATATATATTTTTGAACAAATGTCTTCCTCTAAAAAATGGGCAGAGAAACTCTAGATGTAGCTAAAGTATAATCCTGAGAAGAAGCATATAATTTGTGATCAAAGCAGAGAATATGAATCAGTAATAAAAATATTCAGTTCAACTCTGATAATTTCCACTGAAAAATAACTTTCCATAATCATTGCACAATTTTCTACTACCTCCTGTTAAAGAAATTGGAGCATAGATAGATCTAGCTCGCTTTCTTAGTTCTCTGAAGGAATGAATGGTCAAGTTTATTTTGTACAAAATAATCAGGAAAAAGTAAATTTAATTTTCCCTCATATCATTTCAAAATTGTGCTTCTGATAATTAAGCATATGCTCTCAATAATGATAGTCAACAATAAGAAGAGAATATTACTGGGATTTGTAGCTAATATGTGCTTATCAGGAACAGAAGCTACAACTGAGCCAGTCCTCTCTTACCATGTTTGGACATCTATTGAACTAAATTCTTATGCTGCCACATATCATTCTCATGTACATCATAATATGCTGTATTTTCAGAATTTGGATTGCTGATAAGGTCAATTTCAAATTAGCTTAGTCTTACTTTGGAGAATGTGCTTTAATATATCTCTGAGTGTTTTATCTCAATTTTTGTTTCATAAATGCTATCCACAGAACTATACTTCTTAAAAATGGAATGAATAAAATCTAGTGATTTAGTACCTATGATTAGGTAGCACACCACTTGTAATAGCATCTTTAAGAAAGGGAAATTTCCTTTGTGATCCTGTTTGAATTAAATGTCATCTGCTCAAAGTTAATTTGATGCAGTTTCCATTTCAATTAATAGTCAATTCAGAAAGCTTAGAGGTTGAAATATTAAGAAAGCATTCTATTGATTCAGTTGGTAATAGAGAATGAACTAGTACATAAAAGGTCTCTTAGGAAGTTGCTTTTAGCACATATATATTTTTTAAAGTGCACCTTTTAGTAAAACATAAGTTACATACAGTAAGGGAACAAATCATAAGCTCAAAGAGTTTTTATGATGTGAACACATCCTTATAGCAAGTAACCTGATCAAGAAATAAAACATTATTAGTGTCCCATAATATCCATCAAGCCCTCTCACAGACCCTCCTCATCATAAGTAATCACTACTCTAACTTCTATTTCTGTTACAGTCCAGTTTTGCTTGTGACTGATTAAATAAAAAGGAGAGAGAGAAAGAGAGAGAGAGAGAGAGAAATGATGGATACATACATAGACTTACCAGCATATTGTGCTACTGTGTGGTTTCTTTTGCTCAAAATTATGATTACAAGATCCAGTCATATCATTGCCTGTGTTGATATCTTACTCATTTTCATTGTTGGATGGTAAGCTATTATAGGAATATACCACCATTTATTTATTCATTTAATTCTTAACCACTTCGGTACAGCGCTCACCGGCTGCGAAACCTTGCCCACAGCCGGCACTCACAGTCCGCACGATAGTTTGTGCTGTGCATTGACGATGAATCCGTTTTGCTCTTGTGTGATGAAGAAAGCTTTAAAGCACTGAAAGCTTGTTTTACTTAACAGGCAGCTTTACTTGTAATGTAAATCAGAATAGGTAACATACATATATGTTTTCATTACGTTATTTTTAAATGTTCACAATTTTATTTTGATAAATGAGAAATTAGAAAAGTCATATCATGGCTGTTGGCTAAAGTTGACGCTCAGCTGTGCGCCTTCATATCATGGCTGTCAGCTGAAGTTGCTGTGCACGTTCATCTGTGGCTATCGACTATAGTCGACGCTGGTACCAAAGTGGTAAAAGCACATTTGGGTTGATCTCAGTTTGGGATTATATGGAATAAAACTGCTATAAATATTCTTTAACATGTCTTCTGAAGTGGGATAAGTGAGTCATAGAGTACACATATATTCAGCTTTATTAAATACTTGATGTGTAGATTTAAGATAATTATTTTTATACTTATGTGATATTCTATAGTCTGCAATACCTTAACTTTTGTTAAATTAGTCAAATATTAAAATTTAGGTAAATATAAAGAATATAGCAACCTCCATAACAATTAATACAGAGAAGAGAGATTGCTATGGATGTGGGGTGCATTATAAAGTAAACTCTCATAATGTGGAACCAAACTTTATAAAGAAAGCAAGATACAAGTTTCACATAATCAGGGATTAACTTTTTGAGTCAAAGAAGTATTAACATTAATTTTAGGACCTTAGTTAAATAATGTGGAACAAAAAGAATTCAAGGGATAATTGATGCCCAAGAAGGCCCATGTAGCAGCCTCAAATTATAATCAGTGCCTTGGATTATTGTTTCTAGAAGCCCCAAGTCTCCATGCTCCTGGGTCTCTATGCACCACTAGAATCAGTCCTTACCTTCTGTTTAATGCAGTCTCACCAAGCTCTGTGATAAAATTAGCTCTACTTTTCAAAGTTTATTCATACATTTCAGATGAGGATGAAATATACACTGCTGGTGCATCAAAATGTTTACTTAAACTTTTATTTTAGTCAAAGGCCAATTCTAAATCTAAGATGTTTTATTACTTCAAAATGAGGTGAGGAAAAGGAAGAGGGCTGCTTTAAATTTTAAATCATGAGTGAGATACAATTCCCTGAGTTTTGTTTAACCATAATAAAGTTTGGTTATTTATAAGTTTCTATATTTCAAATACCAAATTCTACAAGCATATATTAAGCACATAAATTTGCTACATTGACATAAAACATACAGGTAGGAAATTTTTAGTTTACTGTATTTAGGAAGGGGAAAAATTTGACTCTACAGAAGGTAAGACATTTGACAAGGCAAAAGAAAAGAATTACATAGAAGAGAAGTAAATCAACAAGGAGTATGCTAGGTTACCTTCATTTGTAGATAGAATTGACTGACATAGGTTCAATTAGTCTAGGCATGATTTTTGCTTAATTGAAGAGTTCGACTGGGATATCTTGCTAAATATTTTGAAAGCTAGACTATACTATTAATAACTGCTGTCACTTTCTCACTTCCCATTTACTCTTTGACTACTGCAAACTGGTGCCCTCTCCCATTTTCTGCTGAAACTATTCTCTCAAAGGTCATCAAAAGTCCTATTTTACAAATCAAATGACATTCTAAAGCCTCATCCAGATATTCCAGAGTGTCCTCTGTTTCTTCATTTGGTCTCTAAGTGTCACAGTTACCAGTCCACAACCTATCATGCTTCTTTTTTTGTCTGGTTTTATTTAAATATAGTGCCAAAACTTCAGCTATGGAGTTTGATGAGACCATGGTGTCATTGGCCAACCACCCCCTACTTTAGGTCAACTATACAACAAGTCAATTTCTGAAAGACTCAGGGACTATCTTCCAAATAAATCCTCCTGTAATTTCAAAATTCTACCGTTTGGCATCTTAGAGTTCCTCCAAGTCTAAAACAACTCAATTGTTAATTAGAGAAAACACTATAATTCAGGATTAAGATCTCAGACTTTAAAATAAGATCACCCAGGTTCAAATCCCATTTTGCCATCACTAGCTATTGGAATTTGAGCAAATTAATCCACCAAAGCAACTGGTCTCTTCCTCTATTATAGTATGGAGTATTAATAGTGCATATTTCATAGAGTTATCATAAGGAACAAATAAGGTAATAGATAAATATGCCCTAATTGAACTATATAATTTAAACCCCAAATAATTTGTTATTGCCATCGTTACTACACT